>JAVKPL010013038.1:0-65386 GCA_032173675.1 Gastrolobium villosum | reverse complement strand
ACGATAATAAGATATAATTATAAGAGATCGTACAATATTTTTTTTAATTATAACCTTCCTCATTTACCGATGACCAAACTAATTACAAAAGGTTGTAGCAATAATTTTGTGAAATATGAAAACATACCATGAGCGTGGCCTTAACGTGGTTGATGGTGATTGGCGTCTTCGAATCACTTTCCTCCTTCAAGTTTAACAAAAACTGTAGCAAATACTTTCTTTCTTTCCCATCCTCCATCTTCACACCTTCTCGTTGACCAATCATCTTTTCAAATATTCCATCGAACCGTGACAACAACGCATTCATGCGTTTCTCCACTCCTTGCAAATCGAATCGGGCTAATCCAGGAAAGAAGTCCGATAAATTCGGCATCCCGAGAAGATTCGTCAGCTCAGCCACCACTTCCCTGAACTCCGCCCCCAAACTTTCCCTCTCCGCCCCATCCACCGCCCCACCCCACAGCATGTTCGTTATCACATTCAGCACCGTCAGGAACACCTGCTCCCCCACCCTCACCGGAGACCCGACCCGACTGTACAAATACACGACCATTTTAAGGACCTCCTTGCGGCGGAGATCGTACACGGAATCCAGGGTGGTGTTGCTTAGCATCTTGAGCGTGCACACTTTCCTCAGCAACCGCCACTCAGGTCCGTACGGGGACCACAATATGTCGGATCCGCCGTAGGTGGCTGCCCTGCCGGCGGCGGACACGTCACGGTTGGCGAAAACGGTGTCTTGGTCTTTGAGAACCTCACGAGCCATGGAAGGTGAACTCAACACGATGCCAAGCTTGCTCCCTAGTTGGAGCTTGAAAATCGGGCCATAGGTTCGGGCCAACCCGGTGAAGTAAGTGTGAAGGTCCGGGTCGAGGGATAGAAGGTTCCCGAAGAAGGGGATGCCACGTGGACCTGGTGGCAGCCTCTGAGTGTTGGGTTTGAGGAAGTACCATGTAACCGCTGAAATGACTAAGAAAGCAAGAACCGAGGTTGTGCTTATGCAATCCTTAAGGTTCAGGTTCAGGTTTTGAAAGAAAGTTAAGAGTATCATTGTGCTATTATTGTACTGAGATCTCTGAAGGGAAAAATAGTTGAAGGGTATGTCACAAGATGAGGATGATATATTGATATATATAACGGAAGAAAATCTAAACACAGCTATGCAATGCAATGGAAAGCTAGAACCAGACAAACATGACTCTGCACGTAGGAAGGTATCTTTCAGATTTTCACCACATTGATTCTTTCTTGATGGGGATAATTTGATATTTTTAAGAGATTAATTTAGTGAAAAAAATTAAAGAATTCAGATGATGATAATTTAATTTTAAGTAATAATTTTTTAAATAAAATAAGATGACACCCGAATTGGCATTGTTTAACTGACAATGTTATTGCTTCTTTAGAATTATTTCTTTTGATAAACAAAATGAACTAATCCCAAGAAACAAAAAAGAAAACAATAAAAAAACAGAGCATGAGTTCACCAAAAAAAAAAAAAAAAAAAAAGAGCATGCGGTGATCTGCTGGCAAGGAGTAAGAACCTACGACCCAGAAAGATATTCACTGGTTCGGTCTTTATTTCTTTCTTTTTTTTCTTCTCTCATCTCACATTCTCTTCTTCTTGTTTGATGCATGTGGATGGGAGCACTAAATATTGTTGGTTTAAACTTTATTCAAATTAAAGAAAAATAGAAAAAGAAGAGTCGTTTGGTGAAGGGGTGCGTCCTTAGGAATCTGTTAGTGGTCATTAATGAGTTTAGAGTTTCTGTGAAGTAGTCTTTATTGTGTTTAGTTTTCCTAAGTTAGTTATCAGTTTCTGCTAATGCTTTTAAATAGCACCATGTAAACCATTGTAAAGTGGCTTGGCAATACACAGTAATAGAAAGAGGTATATTCAGAGACTTGTTTTGTGTGTTAGAGTGTTTGTGAGAAACACCATTAAAGGACCTGTGATTTTACAAATTGGTATCAGAGCTTGAGTCAATGGAAAATATGAGTAATAGTCTGCCAGTGCCCCGCCTGACAAAGGTGAACTATGAAAACTGGAGTATCCAAATGAAGGCCCTTCTACGAGCTTATGACAGTTGGGGGTTGGTGCAAAATGGGTTCGTAGAACCTGATACAACGGAAGGTTATTCAGCAAATCAACTCAAGCAATTGAGTGTGTCGAGATCAAAGGATGCAGCGGCACTATTTATGATGTTTCAAGCCGTTGAAGGTAGCGGTGGTCTTGAAAAAATTGGAGATGCGACGACGGCAAAGGAAGCCTGGGATATATTGGAGACAACTTACAAAGGTGCGGACCGTGTAAAGCAGGTCCGACTTCAAACTCTAAGAGGAGAGTTGGAGGGGTTGAAGATGAAGGAAACCGAAGGAGTGTCGGACTTCATCATCCGGGTTCAAACCGTGGTGAACCAGTTGAAACGAAATGGAGAGGTGCTGACCGACTCCAGAATCGTTGAAAAAATTCTAAGGTCGTTGACAGACGATTTCGAGAACGTGGTATGTGCAATTGAAGAGTCTAAGGACTTAGCTACGCTTTCTGTTGAAGAGCTAGCAGGTTCCCTTGAGGCACATGAACAGCGCAAGAAAAAGAAGAAAGAAGAGACACTGGAGCAAGCACTTCAGTCAAAAGCAAATATCAAGGATGAAAAGGCACTCTACTCTCAGAATGTCCGAGGTAGAGGTCGTGGTCGTGGACGTGGACGTGGACGTGGAAATGGCCGAGAAGGTCGTGGCCGAGGTCAGGAAGTGAAACACGAAGAAAGAGCTGAGACGAGTCAGCAAAATTGGAGAGGTAGAGGACGTGGTCGAAGTGGAAGAGGCCAATGGACAAACCAATCAAACGTGGAATGTTACAAATGTGGAAAGTATGGACATTATTCAAGAGATTGCAACTCGGACAAGTGTTATAACTGTGGCCGAGTTGGGCATTTCGCTAAGGACTGCCGAGATGAAAAAAGAATTGATGAAGCTTCAAACTTCACTGCAGAAGGAGAAATGAAAGATGGAGTTCTGATGTTAGCTCATGGTGAAACTAACTCGAAGGTTGAGTCAGAGTGGTACCTGGATACTGGTGCCAGTAATCACATGTGTGGTTACAAACATTTGTTCAAAGAATTGAGAACGGTGGAAGCTGGACATGTCTCTTTTGGAGACGCATCCAAAATTGATGTAAAAGGCCGAGGTACAATCTGTTTTTTGCAAAGAGATGGACGAATTGGTACAATTCGGGACGTATATTACGTGCCTGAGCTCAAAAGCAATATTCTGAGCATTGGACAATTGATGGAGAAAGGCTACTCGGTTCTAATGACTGACCGAGTTCTGTTGTTGAAAGACAAACAAGGGCGTCTGATAGCCCGAGTTCAGATGGAGAAAAATAGAATGTACAAGCTGAGTCTGAGGAGTATGGAGGTCGGCTGTCTGCAAGCCGAGGTGGAAGATAAAATGTCATTGTGGCATCGACGGTTTGGACACCTTCATTATGGTGGTCTGACCGAGATGATGAAGAAGAACATGGTGGTGGGACTACCAAAGCTTAACTCTGAAGGAAATTTTTGTGAAGACTGCGTATTGGGAAAACATGCGAGGAGCCCATTCCAAAGGATGGCGAGATACCGAGCTAGGCAGCCTCTGGAATTAATTCATACCGACCTGTGTGGACCAATTACTCCAGGGTCATTCAGTGGCAAGAAGTATTTTGTCACGTTTATTGATGATTTTAGTCGAAAGACTTGGGTGTATTTTTTGAAGGAAAAATCCGAGGTGCTAGAGGCATTTAGGAACTTTAAAGTGATGATAGAAAATGGTACTGGGAGGTACATCAAGTCGGTCCGTTCAGACCGAGGTGGGGAGTACGTGTCAACAGCTTTCAAGAAGTACTGTGAAGAACATGGGATAAGGCGGTTCCTGACCGCACCGTACTCGCCCCAGCAGAATGGAGTAGCTGAAAGAAAGAACCGGACTATCCTGGATATGGTCCGATCTATGTTAAAAACGAAAAACATGCCAAAAGAGTTCTGGGGAGAAGCTGTACAATGTGCAGTGTATGTGCAGAACAGATGTGCACATTCAAATTTGAATGACAAGACTCCACAAGAAGCATGGAGCGGATTGAAGCCCTCAGTGGGTCATTTTAGAGTCTTTGGGAGTGTTGCTTATGCACACATACCGGATCAGTTGAGGACAAAACTAGATGATAAGAGTAAAAAATTTGTGTTTATTGGTTATGATGAGAAGACGAAGGGATACAAGATGTTGGATCCCGTTAGTAAAAAAGTGCTGGTTAGCCGAGATGTGAAAGTGAATGAAGAAGATGCTTGGGACTGGAACAGTCCATCAGGGGACAATGTGGAACCCGGTAATAGATCAATTGAGGTCAAACAACCTTCGACCTATATCCCTGAAAATCCTGAAACTTCTGATGGTGAAGAAGAGTTGAGACAACCAAGGATGAGGAGTCTACAAGATCTGTATGATTCCACTAGTGAAGCACACCTGGTATGTTTGTTAGCAGATTCTGAGGAAGTGAGTTTTGAAGAAGCAATTCGAAATGTGAAGTGGCAATCAGCCATGGAAGAGGAAATTAAAGCAATAGAAAAGAACAAGACATGGGAGTTAGCCGAGCTACCCAAAGGAAGTCGGCCCATTGGTGTGAAATGGGTGTATAAAAGGAAAATGAATGCTAAGGGGGAGATCGAAAGATATAAAGCCCGGCTGGTGGCGAAAGGGTATAGACAGAAGGCCGGCATTGACTATGACGAGGTGTTCGCACCCGTAGCAAGAATGGAGACTATCAGGTTGTTAATTTCTCAAGCAGCCCAGTTCGGATGGCCGATCTATCAGATGGATGTGAAGTCGGCATTCTTAAATGGAGTACTCGAAGAGGAGGTGTATCTGGAACAACCTCCGGGATTCATGAAAGCAGGACAAGAAAGAAAAGTGTTGAGACTGAAGAAAGCTCTGTATGGGTTGAAGCAGGCCCCAAGAGCCTGGAACACAAGAATTGACAATTACTTCAAGAAAGATGGATTTGAACAATGTCCGTATGAACATGCACTCTATGTGAAGAAAAAGGAAGGTAAAACTCTACTTGTTGCTCTATATGTTGATGATCTGATTTTCTTGGGTAATGATGAAAAGATGATTCAAGATTTCAAGAATAAAATGACGGAGGAGTTTGAGATGACGGATCTCGGTCTGATGAAATATTTTCTTGGTTTGGAGGTTAGACAAGACAAATATGGGATTTTCGTTTCTCAGGAAGCCTATGCAAAAGGAATTTTAGAGAAGTTTAAAATGAGTAATTGCAACCCGGTTTCAACTCCTATGGAACCCGGTGTTAAACTTTCAAGATATGATGGAGGTGAAAAGGTAGATCCGAGTGTTTATCGAAGTTTAGTTGGAAGTCTGAGGTACTTGACGTGTACGAGACCGGATCTGTGTCTGAGAGTTGGAATAATAAGCCGATTTATGGAAGAGCCGAGCTATACTCATTGGAAGGCGGCAAAGAGAATTTTAAGATATGTTCATGGAACAATCTCACAAGGACTTCATTACTCGAAGTCGGATAAGTACAAACTGACAGGATATTCGGATAGTGATTGGTGTGGAGATGTTGATGACAGGAAGAGCACGGTTGGCTATGTATTTTTTATGGGAAACACGGCATTCACGTGGATGTCAAAGAAGGAACCTATTGTGACTTTATCTACATGCGAAGCCGAGTACGTTGCTGCTTCCTGGTGTGTTTGTCATGCAATTTGGCTGAGAAATTTATTGAGCAAGTTGGAGCAAGAGCAAGTCGGTTCAACTGAAATCCGAGTTGACAACAAATCTGCGATCGAGTTAGCAAAGAACCCGGTCAACCATGAAAGAAGTAAGCATATTGATGTCAGGTTTCATTTCATCCGAGATCAAGTCAAAGAAGGAAAGGTGGAGCTCACTCATGTTGCAAGCCGAGATCAAGTTGGAGATATTTTCACAAAACCCCTGCCGACGTTGTTGTTTGAAAAATGCAAGAAGAAGATGGGAATAAAGGACGGTAGAGATATTAAAGTTTAAGGGGGAGTTTTGTTGGTTTAAACTTTATTCAAATTAAAGAAAAATAGAAAAAGAAGAGTCGTTTGGTGAAGGGGTGCGTCCTTAGGAATCTGTTAGTGGTCATTAATGAGTTTAGAGTTTCTGTGAAGTAGTCTTTATTGTGTTTAGTTTTCCTAAGTTAGTTATCAGTTTCTGCTAATGCTTTTAAATAGCACCATGTAAACCATTGTAAAGTGGCTTGGCAATACACAGTAATAGAAAGAGGTATATTCAGAGACTTATTTTGTGTGTTAGAGTGTTTGTGAGAAACACCATTAAAGGACCTGTGATTTTACAAATATTCTCTCATAACTCATAAGGCCCCAGAGAGAGAAATCAAAAGTACAGATTTCTAAATTCTAATATCTCACTTTTATCCAAAGGATGCCAATCTGTAAAAAATTGCACTAATGTTACTATGGTACCATGTCAAGTATGATAGCAACGTGAGTTGTTGAACATTAATTAAAAGGATAAAGTGTCTATGATCTAAAAGGACGTAAAATTGTATCATTTTAATTGAAAGAAAGAGATAGATAAAGAGGAGAGAGTGAAAAAAAAATATAAAACCACTTATTTGTAAGAGGGTAAGGATATAAGTTGTGTCATTTATAAGGACAAATATTTTTCCCTTAATTAAATGTTAATTTTATAATAAAATATTTAAGATTCTACTAAAATCCTATTTGGCATATCTATTTTTTAAGTTAAAAGTTATTTTTAAGTTAAAATTAAGAAATACAGCTTAAAAATAAAATTAAAAACTATTTGGTGATTATGTAAAAGTTGTTCTAAGAATTTTAAAGCACAAAAAAACAAAATAATCTGTTATTATGATGAATTATTAAGATAATGAGTAAAATTCATAAATACAAATTCAAAATAAAGATAAATCTTGAAAATAGATATGACAACTCTAAAAAGCTAATATATATCTTAGAAAAAAAAACTCCTCTGGGCATGTTTGGATGAGCTTTTTTTTCTACTTCAAAAGCTATTTTTTTTATAGAAAAAAAGCATTTTTTATTTTTAATTCGTTTGGATATCTGCTTTTAAAAAAAGCAGAAATTATAAAAAAAAGTTAAAAATCTACTTTTTTCAAAAGTTAAAAATTTTAACTTCTAAGAAAAGCAAAAGTCAAAAGCCAAATATTTTTTTTTTAAAAATTAAATATTTTTATAAAATGTATTTTTAAAATAAGGAAGAGATAAAAGTTATTTTTTTTTAAGAAGTACAAACAAACGGGGAGAGCTTTAGTTTTTAGCTCTTTTTTTATCCATTATAACAAAAAAAAATTATAATAAAAGTTTTTAGGTAAAAAATATCATTGGATAAGCTTCTACGTATAAAGAGAACAGAAATTAAAAATAAAACTTGTCAAACAGATATTAAATACAACTGGCACTAACAAAACATTTCATAACATATCTTGAATACCAATACCAAGAGGGAAAAAAAAGTACCGTAATAATACAAACATTATATAAAAAATTATTGCCTCATGACTCATACATGTATTTAGAATCTTAGATTATGTTTGGTTTCATTTTTTATGTCTCGTTTATCACATTTTTGGCTGTAATTGGCTCATCTTCTAGCTATGTAGACAAATAAAAGCATATTCCTCTCCAAACTTTTTGTTTCTTTATAGTAGCTTAAGGTATAAGACTAGAACCTCGGTGACTCATAATTAGTGACGGGTTGGCTAGATTAAGTTAGACTGTAGTTTAAATGTGCTAGGTTTATATAAAATATTTTGAGTATAATTTGACTTGTTAATCTTATAGAGGCTAAATTATAAGCTTGAAATGACTTGTTTTATTAAAAACAAAAAAAAGTTTGGCATGACCTTTTAGATTTACTATAATCTCAATTATAGTAAATCAAATATGTTTTACCTAAAATAAAAAAAAAAATCAAACATGTATTTCTTAAAATATTAGAATACAAGAGTAAATAAAAACAACTCTTGTGACTATTGATTAATTTTTTTTCAAAATACTTTGAGGTCAATGAAATATAAAACTAAACCTGTAAATTTGAATATTTAATCTAAAACATCATACAACACTATCATATAGTTTAGAAATTTATCCTAAAACATCATAGGCTGCAAGCTTTGAGAAAAAAATACTTTTTAAAATAGGCTTACGACATAATTGTTGAATGGGGTTTGATTTTCTCATGTTGCATGAGAATTCAATTATCATGTTGAGACTCAACTAGTGGTGGATCCCACATTTATTAAAAAAAAAGTAAAGAAAAGCTTTGCACGCAAATCGAAGGGTCAAAACATGAGAGTTGAATTCTCATGCAACATGAGAAAATATTTTCCGTTCAATATGTCCAACCCCCTCTTTTCTAGTAATTGTTCTCTTATGTGACAGCAATTTTTTTTTATCTCATGCACACTTAACTTGAAGTTGGGCCAACAGGAAAGAGAAGAAAAATAAAATAAAAAAGAAATGGCAAAAGTATCGATGTATGGACATAAGATAAAAAAAATTCTTGTTGCATAAGACTAATATTGCCCTTTTACAAATTAGGTTATGATGGACTCCTAATTAATATGCCCCTAACCTAAATGTAAGTTTTCTTTTCGTTTTTGTCTCCGCTTATATTTTGCAAATTAAGCAGCATTTGAGCTGTTTTCGTTATCTCTATGCATTAAACAGAACTGAAATAAATTCTTTTATGGTTTTTTTTTCTAAAGTTACTTTAGATAACTTTATCTAATGTTTATCGAAACGATATCGTTTTAGGGCAGAAATCATGGTGTTTTTGTAATTTAAATTTTTTTCAGGGTTATAATAGTCTTTATCATTCTAATTTTTTTTATTTTTCAAGCACAAAACGACGTCGTTTCGATAAACATTAGATAAAATTATCTAAAATAATATTAGATACTTTTTTCCATTCTTTTATTCTAAACATTTGATTCAAAATGAATATGCAGGGAATACGGCAAATAAATTCATTTGTTATTGTTACGTCTTAGATAATCGTATTGTTATACCGTATGGTATGCATTAAGAGATATTCTATAGAGAATATCTTGGTTGGCTTATAGTCAAGCTTCCAATCACTGCGCATAAGCAATAGGTTTATAGCCAAGACTTCGGTGTGTGCACACAATAATAGTAAATAATTCAAAAAGTTTGTACATGGGATCTTTAACCTCTTATTTATGAGTGTTGGGCTTGTGTAGATTTACCCAATTGTTAGGATAATTGGGTAATTATTCTTTAATAGATTCTTACGATGATAGTTAGGATATGTTACATATCCATAACAATTATGTCTCGTTTATGTCATTTTTGGCTCTACTGGCTCATCTTCTAACTATGCACACAAATAAAAACATATTTCTCTCCCAACTCTTTGGTTCTTTATGGAGCTTAAGGGTCTAAAACTTGAACATCAGCAAACGTTTACTAAATGTAAGTTTTCTTTTCGATTTTCTCCCACCGTATTTTTTGCATGCTAAGCAGAATTGAGCTATTTTGGTTATCTCAATGCATCCAATAGAACTAAGATAAATTCTTTTATGCAAAACATTTGAAATAGAATGATGGGAATATACGATACATAAACTAACGGCAAATCATTGTTGTTTTGAGTATTGAATACGGATTTTCTTGATGAGTACATGAATATTGTACTCAATTCTATTTATAAAGATCTGAATTGGATAATCGTGGGGTAGGGATGGCAACCAGAGGTATTTTCTTTTTGAGAACAATACCAAATTTCTCTGATATATCCAACTTTTCTCCTTGGGGTATTGTCCAATCAAATAAGTGCACAAGTGTGGCAACAGAATACAAAACCGTCCTCTCAGCCATTGCTATTCTGCACATATTCTTCTTCCAGACCCAAAGGGGAAATAATTGAAGTCATTCCCACTATAATCCCATTTAGAATCCAAAAACCTTGTAGGATCAAATTCAAGTGGTTTTTCCCAAATGGAAGGGTCTCTATGAATAGCCCACACGTTCACAAACACCCGAGATCCCTTTGGGATTGTGTAGCCTCCTATAGTGGTGGTTTCACTGGGACAGTGAGGGACTAAAAGAGGAAGTGTAGGGTGCAATCGTAGAGTTTCTTTCATCACAGCATGCAAGTACGGTAGCTTATGAATGTGAGACTCTTCGACAATGTTATGTTTCCCAACTACAGCTTCCAATTCCTCTTGGACTCTCTTCATTACCTCTGGCTTGTGCATCATTTCTGCCATTGCAAACTCAATTGTGTGGGATGATGTGTCCGATCCACCGACAACCATGTCCTGTTTGTGATCATTCAAATTTTCGACAATATTAGTCACAAAATTTTTCGATCTCCTTCTATAATAATAATAATAATAATTATTTTTCCTTATAAGGTCCCTAGTCAAGGTTTGGTTAGGTTTCTAAGAAAAAAATTCATTTAAATTCTCAATTTACGAGGAATTAATCAAACTCCTCACGGCTTGCCCACATCATGCAACTGAGCTTGAGCTAACTGCTGGCGTCATCCAACATCGTTTTATATTGGGAATTGATGCGTTAGTTTATAATTAAAAAGCGAAATCATAATTTAGTTTGCTCCGATTAATTTTTGGTCAATCACATTTTTCTTAAAATAAAAAAGAATAAAACTTAACTTTTATTTTTTTATTTAACATTAAATTAGCTTTTATTTGTCTTCAGAAACTTTTTAGTAATCTAATGGTGATTAGATATTAAATTGGTAGTGAAAATTTTTGATAATAAAAACATTCCCCTTCATTCATATAAACTTCAAACTTGCCTAAAAACTTTTATATAGATATCAATAAAGGAAAATAATTATCTTATGCAACAGAGACAAAGTAATGGGTCCACTATTAAGATAAAAAAAAATAGTGAACCTCAGTATCTTGTCTCTGTTGCATAAGATAATTATCACATACAACATGAGATAAATAGATCCCATGAATAAATCAAGTATAATCATCTATAAATGTAAAAATCGTTAAAGGTACATAGATAATTGAAAATAGTTCAGTTTGGTTTGATTTAATTATATTTTGAAAGTGAAAATAAAAGTTCAAATCAAAATTAAATTTTATCTATTTTTTAATTTTCTTCTTTTGGATTCAAATTGATGTGGTTCGATTTTTTATTTTATATTTTTCTTTCAAGTACAACTAACAATGACTTGTAGTTGTAGGTGCCGGTGTCAAAATAAAACAAGAACTGCCGGCTCATATAACCCCAAAAAATGCGTAAGCTATAACAATGTCAAAGCTTAAATGTATTATGACATGATTTGACGTGCTATGTAAGTTAAAAAAGAAGAAGAAGAATTTAATCAATTATTAAATCTTTATAATTTTCTTAAACAAATTTTTAAAACAAATATTCATATATATTTTTAATAATAATTAATTTAAAATTTTTAATATGAATTAGTATCAGTCTTTTATTTAATACAATTTATTAAATAAATTTTAAAAATATCAATTTTAAACTCTATTATATGAAAAATATCAAAATTACGAAACAATGTATCGTTGCAAATAGTTCACAATCTATGTAAGTTTGGTTCAATACGGCAACTAACATTATAACGATAGAGATGAAAGTGACACGAAATTAAATTGGAAAGTGGAATTTCTGGAATGAACATACCATGAGGAGTGACTTAACGTGGGTCATGGTCATTGGTGTCTTGGAATCTCCTTCATCTTTCAAATTTAACAGAAACTGCAGAAAATCCTTGCTTTCTTTCTCCATCTTCACCCCTCGTCGTTCACCAATCATCTTTTCGAATATCCTATCGAACCGAGGGACCAACGCATTCATCTGTTTCTCCACACCTTGCAAATCGAATCGGGCCAACCCGGGAAAGAAATCCGACAAGTTCGGTTTCCCAAGAAGATCCGTCATCTCAGCCACCGCTTCCCTGAACTCCGCCCCCAAGCTTTCCCTCTCCGCCCCATCCACCGTGCCACCCCACATCATGTTCGTTATCACATTCAGCACCGTCAGGAATACCTGCTCCCCCACGTTCACCGGTGACCCGAACCGACTGTACAAATACCCGACCGTTTTCCTTACCTCCTTGCGGCGGAGATCGTACACGGAATCCAGGGTGGTGTTGCTTAGCATCTTGAGCACACACACTTTCCTCAGCATCCTCCATTCGGGTCCGTACGGGGTCCATACTATGTCGGATCCGCCGTAGGTGGCTGCTCTGACGGCGGCGGGCACGTCACGGTTCGCGAAAACGATGTCGTGGTCTTTGAGAACCTCACAAGCGGTGGAAGGTGAGCTCAACACGATGCCAAGCTTGCTCCCGAGTCGAAGCTTGAAAATCGGGCCATGGGTCCGGGCCAACCCGGCGAAGTAAGAGTGAAGTTCCGGGTCGAGGGATAGAAGGTTCCCGAAGAAGGGGATGCCAGGTGGACCAGGTGGCAGCCTCTGAGTGTTGCGTTTGAGGAAGTACCAAGTAACCGCTGAAATGACTAAGAAAGCAAGAACCAAGGTTGTGCTCATGCAATCATTAAGGTTAAGGTTCAGGTTTAGGTTTTGAAAGAAAGTAAAGAGTATCATTGTGCTATTATCGTATTGAGAGAAAAATAGTTGAAGCATGAGTCACAAGATGAGAATGATATATATAACGAAAGAAAATTTAAACAGAGCTATGCAATGCAATGGAAAGCTAGAATCAGACAAACATGACTCTGCACGTAGGAAGGTATCTTTGAGATTTTCACCACATTGATTCTTTCTTGGTGGGGATAGTTTGATATTTTTAAGAGATTAATTTAGTGAAAAAAATTAAAGAATTAATATGATAACAATTTAATTTTAAGTAATAATATTTTGAATAAAATAAGATGATACCCAATTGGCATTGTTTAACTGACAATATTATTGTTTCTGTAGAATTATTTCTTTTGATAAACAAAATGGACTAAGTTCAAGAAATTAAAAAGAAAACAATAAACAAACAGAGCATGCGGTGGTCTGCTGGCAAGGATTAACGGTCCGATTGTATTAGTTTTTGGGAAAAGAAGTATTTTTAAAAGAGATAGGATATTAGGTAACTGACCAAAATGCCATTGTTCATCAACTTTTTATCTAAATGTCAAGCGAACAGTCTTATTTCCCAATCTGCCACGGGAGCAAGTTCGCATCTGACACAGGCGAACTCGGTTTGCTGACGTGTCACATTTTTAGTGGATAATAAATATTAAATTTAAAAAAATAAATAAATAAAAATTGGAGGTCGGCTACAGGCGAACTTAATACAAAACAAAGGTCTCCTGTATCAGAAGCGAATTCTGACACCACTAGCTTCCTGACACATCATCATGTATAGTTCGTCTGTGTCAGAAGCGACCTTGTCTGCGTGGCAGTTTGGAAAAATAGTTCAAGAGTGTGGCATTTAGGTAAATTTGTGTGAGAACAATGGCACAATGGTCACTGTTCCTAGGATATTCTTATTACCAAATTTTTCTACTACCATTTTAATACCATTGTATTGGAGAAAAATTTGAATGAAGAGAAAGAAAAGAATAACAACTTTTAATCCAATGGTGATTAAAATGTTCGTGAGGTGGTAGTAGAAAAATTTAGTAGTAAGAATATCCTACCTTTCTTAAAAAAAGGTAAAATTATTTAAATTTTAAAAAATACATTTGACTTTTGACTTTTATTTTTTTTAGAAACTAAGATTTTTAGTTTTAAAAAAAATTAGTTTTTTTTTTGGTAAGTATCGAAATAATAATTTATAATAAAATATTCTAAAAAACATTTTTTTTGTGAAGAAGATATTCTCATTCAAACGGACTCTAAAATCCCGAGCGAGGGGAATTAAAAGTACATAATTCTTTTCACAAAAAAAAAAAATAAGTAATGGGAAAAATATTTTTGCAGTTAATGCAGATAAGTTATTTGCATTTATTCTCAAAATGACGTCGTTTTGGTATTGAAATCTTAAAAATTGTAAATATAAATACTATTATAACTCTGAAATAAATTAAAATTACAATAACACCATTATTTCCGTCCCAAAATAACATCGTATTGGGCTTACTGCAGATAACTTATATGCAGTGACTCCAGGAGAAGTGAACCTTCTTCTATCTCATTTTAATCAAAAGAAGATTAGGCTTTAGCAAGCCGTTCATTACAAAATTACACTAATTTTTTTTTTTTTTTTGGTAAAAGAAAATTACACTAATTAAGTAGGTTGTTATGGTACCATGTCAAGTATCATAGCAATGTGAGTTGTAGAACATTAATTGAATGTTAATTTTATAATAAAACATTTGAGATTCTACTAAGAGCCTGTTTGACATATTTTTTTTAAGGTAAAAATTATTTTTAAGTTAAAGTTAAAAAATAAAGTTAAAATTTATTTGGTGATTATTTAAAGGAAAAATATACTCATATGTTATAAGAGAGTATTTTTTCTCTCCTACATATACATCAATTTTCGTATTTTTTTTTTTTTATAAGTGGGTGGTCCTACAGATGATTGTCTCTATAGTATGCGAGAGCTTCTCTCCTATTGCGTGAGATTAATAAATCCCTTATTTAAAGTAGAAAAAATAAAATAATTTGTTATTACGATGAATTACTAAGGTAAAGAGTAAAATTGGTAAATATAAATTTAAAATATGGGTAAATCTCAAAAATAAATATGAGAACTCTAAAAAAACTAATATATATCTTTAAAAAATTCTTGTGAACTTTTGGTTTTTTTATTTATTATAACAATTTTTTTTATAATAATAGTTTTTGGAAAAACAACTTTGGATAAGCTTCTACTTATAAGAAAAGAAAGAAGAGGGATTAAAAATAACACTTCTCATACAGTTACTAAAAACAACCGGCCGGCACTAACAAAACATTTGATAACATATCTTGAATACCAATACTAAGAGGAAAAAAAAAGTACCGTAACAATACAAACTAAGTATATAGAAAAGGGAAAAGTATCTCTCACCAAAAAAAAAATAAGGAAAAGCATCTCTCCGGTTATTGGAGATAAAGTTATCGTCATTGAACTCAAAATGACGTTATTTTGGGTTATAAGATTAAAAAATTATAATAATAAAGACTAATATAACCCTGCAATATATTATAAAAAATATCTTGATTTCCGTCTAAAAACGACGTTGTTTTGGGCTCACCGAAGATAACTTTATCTCCGATGATTTGAGTCCTATAAAAAAAATTACTGTATCATGATTCATGCATGTATTCAGATTATGTTTGGTTTCATTTTTTATGTCCGGTTTATAACATTCTTGGCTGTAATGGGCTCATCTTCTAGCTTTATAGACAAATAAAAGCATATTTCCCTCCAAACATCCCGTGTCTTTATAGTAGCTTAAGGGTGCAAGACTAGAACGTAACTCATAATTAGTAGTGATATGAACTTGTTAGGCTAGATTAAGTTAGGCTTTAATTTAAATATGTTAAGTTTATATAAAATATATTGAGTATAATTTGACTGGTTAATGTTATAGAGGCTAAATTATAAAGCTTGAAATGACCTGTTTTGTAAAAATAAAAGATTTGGCCTGAACTTTTAGACTTACTATAATCTAAATTATAGTAAATCAAATATGATTTGCCTAAAAAAAAAACATGTATTGCTTAAAAAATTAGAACCTAAATGTAAGTTTTCTTTTCGTTTTGGTCTCTGCTTATATTTTGCAAATTAAGCAGCATTTGAGCTGTTTTCGTTGTCTCAATGCATTAAACAGAACTGAAATAAATTATTTTATTCCAGACATTTGAAATAGAATGAACATGCTGGGAATACGGTAAATAAATTCATTTGTTATTTCTCGTTTATGTCATTTTTGACAGTACTGGCTCATCTTCCAACCATGCAGACAAATAAAAACATATGTCTCTTTCAACTCTTTGGTTCTTTTTTTTTTTTTTTTCGGTAAACAACTCTTTGGTTCTTTATAGGAGCTCAATGCATCGAATAGAACTAAAATAAATTCTTTTATACAAGACATTTGAAATAGAATATGGTGGGAATAAACCATACATAAACTAACTGCAAATCATTGTTGTTTTGAGTATTGAATACAGATTTTCTTGATGAGTACATGAATATTGTACTCAATTCTATTTATAAAGATCTGAATTGGACAATCTTGGGGTAGGGATGGCAACCAGAGGTATTTTCATTTTGAGAACAATACCAAATTTCTCTGATATATCCAACTTTTCTCCTTGGGGTATTGTCCAATCAAATAAGTGCACAAGGGTGGCAAGAGAATATAAAACCGTCCTCTCAGCCATTGCTATTCCTGCACATATTCTTCTTCCAGACCCAAAGGGGAAATAATTGAAGTCACTCCCACTATAATCCCATTTAGAATCCAAGAACCTTGTAGGATCAAATTCAAGTGGTTTTTCCCAAATGGAAGGGTCTCTATGAATAGCCCACACGTTCACAAACACCCGAGATCCCTTTGGGATTGTGTAGCCTCCTACACTGGTGGTTTCACTCGGGCAATGTGGGACTAAAAGTGGAAGTGCAGGGTGCAATCGTAGAGTTTCTTTCATCACAGCATGCAGGTAGGGTAGCTTATGAATGTGGGACTCTTCTACAATGTTATGTTTCCCAACTACAACTTCCAATTCCTCTTGGACTCTCTTCATTAGCTCTGGCTTGTGCATCATTTCTGCCATTGCAAACTCAATTGTGTTGGATGATGTGTCAGATCCACCTACAACCATGTCCTGTTTGTGATCATATAAAATTTCGACAGTATTAGTCACAAAATTCTTTGATCTCCTTCTATAATTACAATTATTATTATTTTTTCCTTATAAGGTCGTCAATGTTTGGTTAGGTTTCTAAGGAAAAAAAAAATTCATTAAAATTCTCAATGTACGAGGAATTAACAAACTCTCAAGGCTTAAACATCCTGCTAACTGAGCTACAGCTCCCTGGCGTCATCCAACGTCATTTTATATTGAGAATTATGCGTTAGCTCATAATTAAAAAGTGAAATCATAATTTAGTTTGGTCCGATTGGTTTTAGTCAATCACATTTTCTTAAAATAAAAAATTAAGATTTAACTTCAAGTTATTGAAATTCTTTTTTCAATAAAAATTTGGTTAAGGGACAGGATTTAACATTAAATTAGCTTAAAAATCTTTACAAAAAAAGTTGTCCAATTCATTTAAGCTACAAAGTTGCCTAAAAACTTTCATATAGACATCAATAAATTAATTAGTTCAGTTTGGTTTGATTTAAGGGAAAAATGTTTATCTTTTAAATGACACAACTTATATTCTTTTGCTCTCACAAAGAGGTGGGACCCACACCTTTATTTTTTTGTCAACTCTCTCCTCCTTTATCCATCTCTTTCTGTCTCTTAAAATGACACAACCTTACATCCTTTTAAATGACACACACTTTACTCTTGATTGGGAAAAATATTTGTCATTTTAAATGACACAAAATTATGTTATTTTTAATGAAACTACGTCGTTTTGGTAAGTTTTTACATTATCTCTCCTCTATTTTCTTTTTATTTCTAATTTTATAAATTACAGAAAATGATAAAACACACCAAAATGACGTAGTTTCATTAAAAATGACACAACTTTGTGTCATTTAAAACTATGATTGAAATAGCGGCGCTATAGCGCGTGATAGCGGTTCTGGTGCGGGTTGCGGCACCCAGCCGCAACTTTCGCACCGCGACGCCACAGTTTCCTGTAGCGGCCGGTAGCGGATGGTGGCGGCCGACAGCTCTTGCAGCGTTATCGAGCCGCTACAGGGAAAGGAAGATGAGTTGCAGACGTTAATGGAGAAGATGAAACGCTGAAAGTAGGGTGGCTCTGTTTATTAAATTAGATTATCATTTAAGGGTATAATGGGAAAAAGGCAGGATAAATGAAGGGTAAAACATATATTTTACTTAAAAAGCCGACCATTTAAAAAAAAAAAAAAAACTTTAGGTTTGAATCAGTCAATAGTCATCACGTCATATGCACATCTGCCGCTGTGGTGGGACCAACACTCCTTGTTGTCACGTACACATTTCCTTGGCTGTCACACACACATCTACTTTTCATATATTAGTCTACCTCTGCACGTTTCTTTCTTCTTCTTTTTTAATTGTTGATAATATGTTTTCAATTGTGTTTTAAAAAAAAGTTTTTGAAAACGTATAAATATATAATTTAAACGATATAAATTATCTGTACCAAAAAAAAAAACGATATAAATTAAATTAGAAAAGGGTTTGTTTTTAAAAAGGTTTTATTTTTAAACTTTTAAAAAGTTTTCAAATTAGAATCACATAAATTTTTAGATGTGATATATAATTTAAAAAAAGTGTAGAAAAGATATAAAATTTTCACATATTTCATCTATTTAAAATAAAATCAGATGATATTAAGTATTAGTTTAAAGAATATTTTTTTATATAAGGGTTTATTTTATTAAAAAAAATGTTAGAATGTAAGTGTCAATAATCAAGAGAATAAAATGAAAAAAATTAATTATATTACTTTTTATTAAATTTAATAAAAGATACAATGAAGAAATGTTTGATGATGATTCTAATTAGTTCTTCTCCTTCTTGACTTTGATAGAGCAATTTGTATTTGACTCTACATGGATCCTTTATGTTCCTAGAATATTATTAATTTAGTTTCCTTCAATGAACTAGTATGTTGCTTCCTTTATGTTCCCTTTAATCCTTGTTTTGAATGTGTAGTATCATACTTTTCATTACTTATTTCCTCCTATTTTGGGTGATTTCTTATCTTATAGCATTTATATAGCATTAACATATGTGGTATAATTTATTATAAGTATTTATATGGACTTCACAGTAGCGATTTTACCGCTACCCACTATACCGCTATAGCGTTTTTGGGGTCGGACGCTACCGCCCGCTACCCGCTATTTAAAACTATAATTTAAAATTACAAACACTTCAAACAAAAATTTAAAATAAATATTCTTATATCTTTTTATAATAATTAATTTTAAAATTTTAATATAAACTAGTATAAGTCTTTTAATTTAAAATAAGTTAATTAAATAAAATTTAAAATTATTTTAAAACTCTATTATATGAACCAATGTATTACAAACCAATCGTTGCAAATAGTTCACAATCTATGTGTTCTCGAAGTCCACAAAGCCCAAGCCCAATAAGGTAAACCCAAAGGTTTAGGTTGGTGCACGTCAGCCCTAGAGGTAACGTGTAACCAACCCCCTCGGCCTCCTGTCACCCGACAGAGAACCTCAAGGAAAGACACTTTAATGTCTTGCCTAGGGATCAACCATCTGAGAGAAAATCCTCCCCAACCCATAAATAGAAAAGATCCCCTTATACGACAAGAACGTAGCACCGGACACGCTGGCGCCAGCCCCCCCTGGTATGTAAGTTAAAAAGGACCCACTACACCAACCCACTGGGACAAAACCCCCCATCTCTCCTATAAATACCATCGAAACCACCTCTCCTATAAATACCATCGAAACGATCATCAGTAGATATTACTATTCATCCTTTCTATTTTACTATAGCTTTACCACATCACACACAACGTCTATTATAGTCCATACATTGGAACGTGATTGATTAGTTTGGTCTTTACTTATACTAGTGGCCATATTCATACAATGATTCAACTCCTTTGCTGGAGACATCGTGAGCCTATAGTGCCCCTATTGTACATCCTGGTACACTATGTAAGTTTGGACTAATAATTTACTAATCAAAACTATACACACTTTCTATTTTTAGCTTCTTATGTTAATAAATTGGTACAATACGACAACTAACATGATTACGATAAAGATAGAGATAACTAAAAAAGTGACACGAAATTTAATTGGAAAGTGGGATTTCTGAAATGAAACATACCATGAGGAGTGCCTTAATGTGGGTCATGGTCATTGGTGTCTTGGAATCTCCTTCATCTTTCAAATTTAACAGAAACTGTAGAAAATCCTTGCTTTCTTTCTCCATCTTCACCCCTTGTCGTTCACCAATCATCTTTTCGAATATCCTATCGAACCGCGGGACCAACGCATTCATCTGTTTCTCCACGCCTTGCAAATCGAATCGGGCCAACCCGGGAAAGAAATCCGACAAGTTCGGTTTCCCAAGAAGATCCGTCATCTCAGCCACCGCTTCCCTGAACTCCGCCCCCAAGCTTTCCCTCTCCGCCCCATCCACCGCGCCACCCCACATCATGTTCGTTATCACATTCAGCACCGTCAGGAACACCTGCTCCCCCACGTTCACCGGTGACCCGACCCGACTGTACAAATACCCGACCGTTTTCCTTACCTCCTTGCGTCGGAGATCGTACACGGAATCCAGGGTGGTGTTGCTTAGCATCTTGACCACACACACTTTCCTCAGCATCCTCCATTCGGGTCCGTACGGGGTCCATACTATGTCGGATCCGCCGTAGGTGGCGGCTCTGCCGGCGGCGGGCACGTCACGGTTGGCGAAAACTGTGTCGTGGTCTTTGAGAACCTCACGAGCGGTGGAAGGTGAACTCAACACGATGCCAAGCTTGCTCCCGAGTCGGAGCTTGAAAATCGGGCCATGGGTCCGGGCCAACCCGGCGAAGTAAGAGTGAAGTTCCGGGTCGAGGGATAGAAGGTTCCCGAAGAAGGGGATGCCAGGTGGACCAGGTGGCAGCCTATGGGTGTTGGATTTGAGGAAGTACCAAGTAACCGCTGAAATGACTAAGAAAGCAAGAACCAAGGTTGTGCTTATGGAATCCTTAAAATTCAGGTTCAGGTTTTGAAATAAAGTTAAGAGCATCATTGTGCTACTATTGTATTGAGATTTCAGAAGGGAAATAGTTGCAGCGTAAGTCTCAAGATGAGGATGATATACATGTCAATTGAAATTAAATAGAGATCTAAGCTACGCGACAAAATGGATCTTCTTATGGGAAAAAGATAAATATGACTTTCCAGTTAACCGACAACAACGGAAGGAATCTTTTATAATAATGCTCCGTGCAAAACACTTTGTGGACGCCGTCGTCCCTATATGGCCAAGGAGCAAATGACTTTTTGTGCCTGTTTTTTTTCACCACCACAATAATTCTTTATGGTTAGATTTGGGGATAATTTTATATTTTTTAAATAATAATTTTTTTTTAAATTAAATAATTAATTGAATAATAATTTATGATAACTTTTTTTAAAAAGAATAAGATGATGGCCTAATTTTCAAAGATTAAATGAAGAGTTTATTTTATTTCTAGACATTATTTTAATATCAATTTTTTTCGAAATTAATCTAAACGGAATTTAACCTAATCTGTAAATAAAAAAGCAAGAATATTAAAACGTTTTCTAAAATGGGTTGATTGGGAAAAAAATCTATAAAGAATCAGAAATGGAAAGATTAACAACCATAAAAACTCAATCTTTCAGGCATCTTAATACGATACACAAAATGACAAAAGTAACCGAGTTTAAATTCAGTTTTATAACATGACGTAAATATCAATGTGTCCTTCTAATAAATTTTTAATCTATGATTTAGCCATATATATAGTAAATTAGAGTATATTTTTTAAAGAGTTATTATATATTTTAATATTTTCTCCCTTAATAAGTAATAACACATGTCACTATGTCAACTCTAAGCTTGCTACAGCATCATCATGGCTTCTCCACGGTCCAAGATGGTATTGGGTTTTATCATAGCCATTGAATCTTATTAATCGGTGGTTGCTGATAGAATTTTCACTCAACCGATTGTTTTTGTCATTGATTGAATCTTCCCATAAGTACAAACGAAAAGCTGTACATATATAAATGAATAAGACAGCTATACAAAATTACGAAATACAAATAGTGATATTACGATTCAAATTTAAACATAAATACAAATAGTGACGTTACGATTCAAATTTAAACATAAATACAAATAGTAATGTGATGATTCAAAATTAAACATGAATGCAAATAGCAACATCCTCTTATAATTCAAATGCAAATATGGCTCCGACACTGTTTTTCAAGTTGGAGTACGAGGAGATGAAGTGCCCAACTTGCTAGGTAGGAAACAAAATTGCTTCTTGCCAAGTGTCTTGATAAAACTATCGAAGAATTCACTAAGAACATGCAAATAAGCAATATTTTTAACTAAAAGATATTCTCGTATAAAATGACAGTCGAGCTATATATGCTTTGTTAGTTCATAGAACACTGAATTAGAAGCTATGTGAATTGCGGCTTGATTATTGCTATAGAGTTTCATAGGCTGTTTGTGTGAGACACCCCAAGAGAGGACATAAATAATTTTAACCAGATAAGCTCTGTAGTAGTAAGAGACATGGCTCGATATTCTGATTATGTGGATGACCGTGACACTGTTACCTGCTTTTTAGTTATCCAGGAGATAAGGGAAGATCCAAGCATGATAAAATACCCTATGGTTGAGTGACGAGTAATAGAACAGCTAGCCCAATCAGAATGACAGCAAGCATGCAATTGGAAATTAATATCTAACCAGAGAAATAACTAACATGAGCTGTCGAACTCGCGCAAATTAATTAAATCAGGTTTATTAAAATTTTGTAGTAAAGCGCAACCTGAGTCGTTTCTCAGAGAGTTTGCAAGGAATTTAATCGCTCAGTTATAAAAAAAATGGAAACCAAAACGGAAACTAAATGAAACAAGAACTAAATAAAACAAGAACTAAATAAAAATGGCAATCAAATAAAAATGGAAACCAACTAAAAAAGGGAATGAAATAAAAAGAGAAACTAAGAAGAAACGAAAACTAAAATGGGGGGTTTAAATATGATTGTCAATTTAAATGAAAAATAAAATATAAAAACGAGAATAATCAAACTAAAAGCAACCAACCCAAGAATTAGGATTTCAAGGATATCCATCATTGGAAAAATAATTACCAAATAGTGGTCGACCCTGAGCGAATTGGAATCCCTACATTCGCTTAGAAACCCCTCTATAGACGATCGCCTAGCGTTTGGTCGAATACGACACGTCTACTCCCGCAATCGCGAAGTATCAACCCGTTCGACTTGAGTTCATTGGGTTAATCAACCTAATTATTAAATCTAATGGTTAATCTCTTTTCTAAGAATGCAATCGCGTATCTCAGATTGAACACCCACAATCGCGCAATGTCAAACCGAGTTGGAAAGAGAAATGGATTTGGTTCAAAATGAGGCGCATCAGGATTCAACCATGGAATTCTCAACCCTTGGGTTGATTAAAGAAAATAGGAGATAGAAAAGACGAAAATTCTATTAATTTCACAACTGTAAAATTCAAATTCAAACGAAAGATTATTCACAAGGTCCTTAATCTCGCCCTTTTAACCCCTAATCAAGCTAGGCTTTCAGGCTCTACAAATCCAACCCAAGATAAAAATAAAGGAAACAAGACAAAAATAATGGCTCTGGCCTCATGTACATTGGGTTCAAACTTATAAATTAAGTCCAAACATCAAAATAAATTTTCAACAAAACACGTCCATCTTGGGCTCAGGTTTCGACCATATTCCCGTCCGAATTGGGCTTCAGTGGCTGAAATAACGATTGTATCCCTTTCTGTTAGCTGCAAAAAGCAACAAGAACAGAGTCAATTGGACATTTGTAGTGTGAGATATGGCCAAAGTGCGAAAGTAGTGTGAATTTGGAAAATTCTGACGAAAATCAATTAATCCCAATTAAAATCTAGAATTCTAATTTGACTAAAAAGATCTTTATTTAATTTAAATAAATCCTAAAAATATTAGGCAAGAGTAATAAATAAGTGTAAAATAATTTACATTATCAGTAACCTTTGGCCTAGACTAGATTTTATGTAGCACAGTAAAAAAAGGACAGCATTATAGTGTTCAGCCTTTTGCTGTTGCATGAACTGGGACAAGGTATGCACAACATAGCTAATATCAGGCCAAGTAATAGTGAGGTACACCAATTTGCCAATTAACCTAAGATAACAAGAACGGTCATCACAATCAGAACCAGAGGCTAAGGCTAAGCGGAGATTTTGTTCAATAGGAAGTTCGAATGGACGACATCCAAGGAGACCAACTTCTATCAGAACATCCATAGCATATTTACATTGGCTTACAAACAAGCCAGTGGGCACCCTTGCAATTTCTATGCCAAAGAAATATTTGAGAGCACCAAGATCCTTTATTTTAAAACAAGAGTTAAGATAAGCTTTGAGCTGGGCACATGCATCAGAGTTCGTATTTACATTAGTCTCCAAATCAAAAAATTTCCAACTCTTTTTCCCAAAAGGATAACCAATGAAGATGCATTTCCTTGAGCGGGCAACAAACTTATCACGTGGTTTTGGGATCGTGTGCATTACATAAGCCACCTAAAAGTTTAAGATGACGATAATTTGGGGGGTGCCAAAGAGAATCTCATTTGGTGTTTTGCCATGCAAGAGGGAGGTGGGGTCCTATTGATCAAATATGTCGCTGTGAGTACGCAATCACCCTAGAATTCAATGGGTAGGTTGCTTTGAAAACGTAATGCACGAGTAATGTTGAGAATGTGGTTATGTTTGCGTTCAACACGAACATTTTGTTGAGGTGAACCAACGTAAGGAGGTTATTTAAAGTGAACCATTTTTAGGTGATCCCTTAGTGTAAATAGGAGGGTAAAATTGGAAAAATGGAAAAATAATAAGGGTACAAAAGGAAAGAGAAAATTAATGTTGTAAACACGACCATTTTGTTGAGGTGAACCAACATAAGACTTTGATGGAGAATTCCATGTTGTATTAGAGTTTCCCAAAGTGATGAGAAAGAAATTGAGATCCATTAGCTGTACGAAAAGATTTTATTTGCTTGCCAAACTGAGTTCTTAACATGGTGATGAAATTTTTAATGAGACGAATAGTTTAACTCTTCTTAGACATTAAGAAAACCCACACCCCACGACTAAAGTCATCAACAATGGTGAGAAAATAATGTGCTCCAGATAAGTGTGCAGTCTTCTTATATGGCCCCAAATATCACGATGGAGCAGATCAAAATAAGCATTGTTCACAGTAGAACTAAAAGGAAATTCATTTTGAGTTTGCTTAGCATGACGACATACATCACATAAAGCAAATTTATTTGTCTTAACATTAAGAGAATCCACAACATGAATTAAAAAGAGACTATTGGTAGATGGATGGCCCAAACATTGATGCCACAAATGAGAGCATTGTTGGTGGTACACATAAACCCCATTAGCAATATCACCCAGTCAAATCGGCTTCTTCAAGGTGAGGTCCTGCAAATCCCACAATTGCTTGGCGGTGTCTAAGTATTAAATAAATGGTTGAAGCTGCCGGATCAATGGTTTTGAGTATCCATTTAGTGATCATAGAATTGTAGACAATCCAAGCATAGGATTCATCGTTGTTAGCAGGGTCTGGTGTGGTGATAGAGCTGGTAATAAATCCCAGCTTATTTTTAGCCTTCAATGCATTTTTCATGGACTTGCTCCAATTGTCATAGTTGGTCTCCCCTCGTAACAGAACATTTGTTAATAGGATCCCTGGGTTGTCAGAGGACACTTTCTATACATCCGTAGCACTTACAATTGCGATTTAAAAAATTACACCTGGATTTCTTTTTCTTTCTTTTCTACTCCGTACATATCACACAAAAAGTGAGGCATTTTAATTGGATTGTCGCATCCCATCAATGTGCGACAATAGTATTCAAAATATTTCGCCTGATACCATAATAGAATTTTCACTGAACTGGTTGCTTGCTTTTGTCATTGATTGAATCTTCCCATAAATACAAATGAAAAGCCGTACAAAAATGAATAAGACAATTATACAAAATTACAAAATACAAATAGTAACGTCATGATTCATATCTGCAAATAGTAACATAATATTTCAAATCTAAACATAATAGCAAATAATAATACATCCTACAATTCAAATGCAAATATGATCCTATCCTAACAGTTGCTAGAAAATTGGTCAATTGAGTGAACTTTATTTGCAAATCTTATGGCCATCATTAAATCGACGCTCGAGCATGGATTAATTTCACATTTTAAAGTGTGAAAATTTTCGTGATCATGTTAAAAAAATTAATTTTTATAAATATAAAAGTTTTTATTTATCAGCTTTTTTTTTTTTTTGGTATCCTTATTTATCAGCTTTTAACTAATATATATTATTGTTTGGATGATCACAACAAAAATAAATCTTAACGGCAATACTAACCACCGACTTTGCTATTAACCCACCAAAAATTGCTATCAACCCGCCAAAAATTGAGCAGCTCACCCCGTCCTGCTTTTGAAAGTGGATTGAAAAACTCATTCCGTCTCGCCCTGTTTGGTGGGTTGGCTCGCCAACCCGAGTTGATTTTACACTGACTCGCCTCGGCCTGTCTATGCTCGCCAAAAAATGAGTCTGTCCCACTTTTGAGATGAGTTGAAAAATTCAACCCACCCGCCACGTTTCGTGAGTTGGGCGAGTTGGCCTGCCAAACCGAACCCGTTTTTACGGCTATAATTGCAATCCAAGTTTTGAACTGCATATATATATATATATATATATATATATATGTTCATTTACCGTTTGAGCCAAACCCTATGCATGAAAATAAGCCAATTTTCAAGGCTATTTTGTGGTGAGCAGTCCCCAAAGAGAGAGGACCTTTCTCTGTCTTGTGGCTAAGGAATCTCTTCTTACCAATTTTCAGAGGAAAATTGGTCATCTCAAGTTTGTGTGACACGCAGTTTTAGAATTTCAATTTTAAAACTAAGATTTTTAATTTAGAATGATTTTGTTGGTATGAACTTGTGGCGGCGTTGTATGAACTTGAAGGTTTTAAAAACCAGAAACACAATGACCATGAAATTTCACATATGATTAGGTTTCACATAATGGAGTGTGAATTAACCTTTAAGGTGCATAACGAGTCGTACGAAGCCCTTGGTATTAGCGAGGTTCGCAAAGTTAGCTGTAGTCCTCCAACTCATGGACGGTTTAAATTGAATACGGCTGGGTCAGTGAGAGATCATGGTTCTCGAGCAGCTTGTGGTTGAATTTTAGTAGTGCTAACTGCTAAGGGTGGATCATTCTATGTAATAATAGGACGATACTCGTATTAAAAAAAAAAAATTATGATATGATCATACAAAAAATCATAACTATATAAAGATAGGTCAATAATAATAAATAAATAAATAAAAATATTAAAATAAATAATTATAAAATCATAATTGTTAATTTATTTTTGTATAATTATAATTTTTCTACATAATCATATTTTTAACAAAAAATCATTTCCATATAATAATACTTATGAATTGTGATTCTAAGCATCCGTTCTTCTCTATATACAAGGACATATTGCAGAAGGTTGTTGCATTTAGTCTGTTGATTGGAAGCACGTTTACTGTAAGCCAATTTCGGAGTTGGCTTCGGCCTTCATATTTTTTAGTCAAGCGCTTCCAGTTCTTAGTTCTTACCTTTCCTCAGTAAGAACAGTTTTTGAGTCTTTGACCCAGTTATCTCAACAAATAAATACATAAAAAAAAAAAGTTTCCAAATTTAATGTAACTTGTAATATCTCTAGTTTTCGAATTAGATGTTTATATATATGATTGACGAACTTGGAACACACTTCACTTGATAGCATTCCGTGCACAAACAAGCACAACATGTGGGGGCACACAAATAACTGAAAATTTTCAAATTCCAAACAAAGAATGTCACCTCTTGTGAGCTTCAAAACATAGTCTAATGTTGGGAACGAAAGATTCAACAAAATTGGCAGTAACATAATGAGTATTTGTCAGTCTGTAGTTACTAGCTTATTTGCATTTCGTTGATACGAATTTCCTTCTAAACCATTTCTCAGGGTAAGGTGTCACCTAAACGGCCAAACCTTCGCAAGCAATCTGCAAAACTGGTAACAAGATTAGCACACTTCAAAGGGTCCTTGATATGTTCCTTGTAACATGCTAAGGAAGCAAGCTTCTCAGCCATGCAAGGCTCAGGCTTTGGGTTTGGAAGCTTATACTCTTTATCATGGAGATCTTTTGCCTTTTGGGTTACTTCCTGCAACATGTTCTCCTCCTGCTTCTGCAATCTTTCCAAAACCTTCTCACTTTCCTGAAGCACAGACTGAATGCCTTCTAACTCTGAATGGGCAGGTTGTACAGGTAATGTTGCGGGTAGAAACAGAGGGGGCTGCACTGGCCACCCTGGAGCAGCTGCACTCTCGGGCTTTCCGGTTACATTTGACTGGGGCTTATCAGTCCCTCTTGGCCCCTTACGTCTAATCCTTCTTGTTTTCTTCTTTACCACCGCATCATCAACAAGCTGATTAACAAGGTCATTGCCTATCTGAATTGTAAACTCACCCATACTACTATGGTAACTCCTGCAGAATGTTCCAGAAAGATATCATTAACTTCGATAATGCTGAAAAAAGATTGATGCAAGAGCAGTAGAAAAGAAATTAAATAAAATTAGGGTTTTCTTATAATTTCAAGAAATATTAGTTAATTTTTGTGGCTTCTGTTTATGGTAGCATTTTAAGTCAGATTTAAGTTAATTAAGTGTCTTATTTGTAAGGTCCAAGAACTCCTAATGGGCTTGTGTAAGTTGTAAGAGTCGGAATTATGTTAGGGAAGTGTTTTCTTGCAATTTGCTTTCTAGTAAGTTGTATGTAACAACTGTAATTTGGAATTTGTAACAGGTATGGGTTGGAGGTCATGTAATTTGAAGCTCTAAGCTTGAACTATAAAAGCTAAACCTCAACCTATGTATAGAGATCCTTTACTTGAATATTAAACACAGAATAATCTAGAAGAATTTCTTCTTTCCTAGTTTTTATACCAGAAGAACCAGCCATTGGCTTTGTTTGATTCTTTCTGCTTTGAAACCTCCTCTATTTCTTAGTAGAAACATATTCGACTCTTTGCTCTACATCAAAGGTTACAAATTATGATGCATTGACACTGATGTTTGATGTTTCTTGCAGTGTCGGAGCGTCAGACACAACATTGAAACTGGTTTGACAATCATATGACATGTGCCAGACACAATTTAAACCCTCAGCTGACACCTAAACATGATTTTCCACCTCAAAGGACAGGGCTAATGGAAAAAAAATTTAAAAATTTGCTTCTTTTTTTTGGAAAAAAATTAACTTTCAGAAAACAACTTAAAATATAAACAATTTTTTAAAAGATACAAAATATTAGAGAACCTTCTCCAAGGAAAATGTAAGCTGATGCTTACATCATAAAATGATGTCCCTTAGTGTTTTTCATATTGCTCGCATTTAATTTCATTTGACTTGTGCACACACACACATATATAGTGCCATGTCTTGGTTTCTTATATTTTGGACATTGTGTGTGTCCGTGTGTTCAAGTTGTGTCCATGCCAATGTCCATGCTTCATAGCAAATTATGTTTATGCTCTATGAATTAGTAACTAATTCCTCCATTAGGTTCCTAAATAAAGAGAATTAAACTGAAAGTGAAAAACAAAAACATAATTTTCACAAACTGAGGGTTCCCTAATGGGAACTAACAAATCTTGCCACTGTGATGACAGCCTTAGCTTGGAAAGGGGAATGTATTATCCAGTGTGACCCATCACTTCCAGTCCAGTAAGTTTCTCTTAGCCCTCACAAAATACTACGGGTGTTTGGTAAACTAGAAATTGGTTCTTAATGTTCAAATTTAAACAAGTTACTTAAATCAATATAAAATTGAACTAGCTCCAAAATATATTTGGTTTGCTTAATATTTGGTTATGAATCAGCTTAACACTAACTATTTTTCGTTATATCTTGGTCTATCCTTTTTTTAGGAAAAAAATGTTGAAGTAAGAAGCCACCAAAGGGAGAGGAATTAGTAAAATATAGATTCAATTACAAACTGGATAGTTTAAAATCAACTTTACAAAGGAATTCTTTTGAACTAATTTGAATTTAAAAAATCAAATGAAAACTAATTTTTCAAATATGAAGTGACTACAAACACATTACTTTGAAACCTGCCTGAGTGTACCCAGTTATTTGGGTTTTTGACATTAGCAAACTCCCACTAGGATTTAGTGATGAACCATTCATCGGAAATATAAGCAACAACTCAAACCAAACAATAAGAGTTTTGTCATGCATTTCTTTCATGGAGATCCTTTGACAACATCGTGATGTTGCCCCATGGTGTCAAACTATAAATAAAATACTCACAAAAGAAAAGTGTGCATCTTGGTATGTGTCTGAAATTAAGGTGTTAGTGCATGCTTATCCTGATTAATTTTATCTTAAAGAACTATTGGAACCTAAAACTGATACAGGTACGTGATGCAATAGGCCCATAGACTGATATGCACATACAAAAATAAATGCAATTGGGGAAAAAATCCTCTTTCAATGCTAACACTTGAAAATTTTCCAGAACAGAGTCCATAGACCAAACATGCTTAAGCCCTTTATCCACTATACATAATTAAGCATTTAGAGTTCAGAAATCTACAGCAATGAATACAAACGGTTGCTGTTATGGAAAAATCTTTCATGTGCATGTACATTGTCAGCTAACACAAAACACTTTGAACCACAGGATACGTTCTCAAAAGAAGTTCTCCAAAAGCAGAAAAAATTATATAGTCAAAAAGTTTTGTGGCATCACATATTATTGTCAGTACTCAACAGCAAGCTCTGCAGATCTGTATGTGCGCTTTATCAAAATTTCCAAGGTCTACGCAGAAAAGGATAACATTCCAGACTAAATGCCATTCAAATGGTTGTTTTTCCCCCTAAAGACAAGTGCCAAACGCACAACTTGTTCTTTCTACCTTACTAAATTGAAAGCTCTCATAGTTAACCATAAAATACATGTATAAAATTGATTATATACAACCTCAAAGCGAACATTAAGTTGATCTGGAATTAAAAAAGAAGAAGCGATAAACCCTAACAATTGGTCAGAATAACCGAATCCAGGTAAGTAATTCAAATATAATCACCAAGAACAGCTAGACCATCAAATAGATGGGAGAAAAAAAGCAATCAGAATCAACATTCACAGGAGAACATGAAAGACGAATAACGTACCGAATCGCACGATAATCACGATAATTTTCGATTTCGCGAGATATCGCACTAAACTAAGGAGGAATCACGATACTGTTAGGTCCTCGGTAACGGAGGCAGGTTGCATCTCAGCAAGTGCAAACCCTAGTACGATGGCCAAGACTACCAGCCAAAGCGACCTCACTCTCATTCACACAATTGGTCTGAATATTCGAAAGACTTATTATATAATAATAATTTCTAATACGAATTTTATTTGTTTCATTAAACATCATATTGATATTTCTTTTTTCTTTATAAATTACAACAATTAACTATGAGTTATATAATAATAATTTCTAATACGATTTTTATTTGTTTCATTAAACATCATATTGATATTTCTTTTTTCTTTATATATTACAACAATTAACATAAAATACTTTTTTTTAGTATTAACCTTCTTGTCACCTTATAGTTACAGCCACAAAGACGAGCCAAATCACATCCTCTTGCCCCAAGGATGAAATATTTTTTAACCATACTAGAACTCGTCATGATATATTCAAAAATATTTGTTCAAATTTAAAATTAATATTAATAGCATAAATATCTTATCTAACTACAATTTCATAAATTCTGTGCGTTTGTAATAACCTTGAGTTTTTTTGTTGTTTTTTATTTATTTTTTCTTATTATTTTATGTCAATATTATATATTTTTTTCAATTTTTATGCTAATATTTAAATTCATTTTATTAAAAACTATTTAACAAAAAAATGATGGATTCCATTTATCAAGAAAAAGACCTATTAAAAACATCCCAATTTTTTATTTCAAACATAAAAATAATTTATAAACCAATTCAAATCTAATTTTAATGGAATCTCAATGTAAGACATGCTTTTTAATCAAATGAAATTGAATTTTGGTGATGGTAAAAAGGCAACCTTTTAGAAAGTTAATTTTCTTAAAAAAAAAAATAACACACATGAAAAAGTCACTAATTATTAGAGTAAATATTAAATTTGGTCCTGGTTGATTCCTTATTTAATATAAGAGTTTAATGTTTCTGATGTAAGAAATAAATTTACATACACATAAAAATATATATGACCTATATGGGGCTATCCGAAGAGAACGTGGAGAAAAAAAATATGGGTCTCAAATATTTTTATATATAGGTGTAAGTAAATTTATCTCCTAGATCAAATTCTTCACTTAGTTATATTAAACCATTACTAAAACATCAAATTCTTCACTTAGTTATATTAAACCATTAATAAAAACATCAAATTCTTCACTTAGTAATATTTAAATGATGGGTTTTATAAGAGTTATGTTATAGGAAAAATGTTTGTGTTATGTTATAGAGATTCGTTTTGCGTGCCAGAATTATTATTTTATTTTTTTTGCTGTGGGTCCCACAAAATATTATAAGTGTAGAAAAGTTTTTCTGGTCATGTTAAATTATAGATGATAAACCCTTAAATGATTAGGTTAAATTAAAGTAATTCAAAAAGGACGGTTAAATTAAAAAAAAAAAGAGAAGGAAGAAGTAAAGATGGAGGAGAATGTTCAGTTAAAGGAGGCTTTAAAGTTTGGAGTCGCCACCAAATTCCTTTGGCACGGGTGGTAAGGAGCTGTTCCCCTTAATCAGAGAATTAAGAGGTCTCGAGTTCGAGCTCTGGGAATGGAAAAAAAAAGATTTGGGAGAGCCGCCCCCGAAAGGGTCCGATGGAACTCGATGGAGATTAATCTTCTGCTACGGCCGGAGGATACCTTTGAAATTATTCAAAAAAAATAAAAAAAAATGGAGTCGCCTCACAAAGTCTAGAATTCAACATGGCTAGTTCATGTGGTCCAACTTGGACTATCGTGGGCCTTAGGCTTGGACTGTTTGTAACATTTTAGAGTTCTAGCAGAAGAACCCTATTAACTATTTGGGCCTGGACTTGGAGGATTGCCTCGCCACATTCTTTCATTATAGAAATTTTACAGCTTTTCATGTTTTAGAGGGAAGGAAATAAATTAGCTAAGTGATGCTTTTAACAATTCAAATTGTGCTCGAATTGAAGAAGCTCCTGATGTAATTTGTAACTTAGTCATATTGGACATAATGAGTCCCGCTTAATGATATGCCTTATTTCCAGTAAATAGAAAATAATATGTTAATATTTAGGGAATAAATCATAATAAGATTCACGAGGTAAGCCGTATTTTGCGACTAAATCAGAGTAAACGTCTCTTTTATTTTATTTTTTCTTTATTTTCCTATTTGTAAATATCAATTGGTGTCTGAAACTTTAAGGTTAGATTAATGTGGTTTTGAGTTTAAACCTTTTTCCTCTCTTTAAAAACTATGATTCTCAAAAATCAAATTCATTATCATTTCGACCAATGAGTCGCCACTGGATTAATAATTTTTGGGTTCTTTTGACTCTCTCTTTTTATAGCCAAGTTTTTTGACTTTTAACTCTTTAATTGTTACACTTTTTATTTTTCGGTAAACTTTTAATTGTTACACTTTACTTAGTTTTGCTTTTGTGCTTTCTATTATTATTATTATTTTTATTATTGAGATTGATTATATTTAGCACCAAAATAATATACCATCGTTTTTTTTTCGTCAGATTAATTTTAAATGAACCTACTTTTCTTCGTTATTGCCAATCATAATAAACTGAATTAAAAATAAAAAACATGTGATATATATATATATATATATATATATATATGGAAAATATTTCTCCAAACTTGAGATAAGTTTATCTCCGGCAATTCCAAAATTACATCATTTTATTTATTTATTTTCTTATATTAATTGATTCTCATTTGGATGATTATGATTTCTTTTTTTTTTCTCTCTTCTTTTATCACCATTGATTCATCTTTGTACGGTTATGATTTAGTAGCCGGAGATAAAATTATCTCAAGCAGTTTGAGAAACGATAAGTCCATATATACATATATATATATAGGAAAAGTATTTATACGATCACTTTAGATGAGGATGTCTATAGCCACCCTTTTTTCACTAAGTACGACCGGTCGTACTTAGTTATAAGGGAAAACTTTACTTTCACCCATTGTGGTTTGCCTGTGTATCATTTAGCACCTTGTGATTTAAAAATTATCATTTATATCCCTTGTGGTTGCACTATGTGTCATCTAACCCCTTGAATGACTAAAATACCCTCATAATACAAAATATCACAAATACCCTTAATAAACAAAATATTAAATTAAAATTAAAATATCAAAATTATCCCTAATTAAAATTAAAACCCTAATACCCCTTCGTTTTATTTTTTATTTTTAAGTTAAGTCTTTTGATGCTTATTTTCTTATTTTGTTAATGGATAGTTCATTTGAGGGTGTCATCATCCTGTAAAATAAGGATTAAGCAACAACAGTCTTACCAAGAAATAATATGAGAGACAAATATTACAGCAGTTTAAAGAACTAAACAAAAGCCTTCAATTCACCGGATGTATCATTTGCCCAAGCAACAAGACGTGTTCTCCACTGCACTGAATGTATTGGACCTTCACCAGACTGCAAAACCTTTTTTTTTTCATGGAATATTTTTATAGTTAAAATAATACACAAGAGTACTAGTCAACAACTAAGAATTTACGGCTTTAAGTATTAGAAGAATCTGACAAACCTGGTCACGATAGCCGAACCACTTCTTTGAATTCAAATATAAGTTCCCAGTTACACCGCCAGCAACAAATCTCCTAGAGGTGTTTCTTGCATGACCCGGGTCCAAAGAAAATTAAATACTGTGAGTGGTAAGGACTAAGGACGAGATTGAGATTTCAAGTAATAATTTCCAACCAGATATGAGTATTTTTGATATTTTATATTACGAAGATATTTTAGTCATTTAGGAAGTTAAATGACACATAGTGAAACCATAGTGGAGGTAAGTGATAATTTCTTAACCACATGGTGCTAAATGATACACACAAACCACAATGGGTGAAAGTGAAGTTTTCCCTAGTTATAACAATAAAGCTGTTCTTTTTTCTTTTTCCTCAGACATTGTCGGCTGATGTGGTGGAGAGAGAAAATGCAATTTTAATGTACGACCGGTCGTACTTAGTGAAAAAAGGGTAGCTGTAGATAACCTTATCTAAAGTGGCTGCAAAAATATTTTCCTATATATATGAGGTAGGATCCTTTGACACCGGTGTCAAATTTGAATTTTGACACCTCATGTGAGAGCCATTAGATCAAAAATGATCAATGGTGTCACATGCTTACAAATCAGAGCCGTTGATCTTTTTTGATGTAATGGCACCCACATGAGGCGTCAAAATTCAAATTTGACATCGGTGTCAAAGGATCTACCTTTCTATATACATATTTATATATATATATATATATATATATATATATATATATATATATATATATATATATATGGATCAGGATCATTTGACACCACTGTAAGTTATAATCTTAATCTTATCCGTTGATCCCACTTATATATAATGACTCAAATTTTTTAGTAATGTGAGTCATTGGATATAAGTGTTAATGGTCAAGATTGAGTGTAAGACTTTTAACTCTTACACCGGTGTAAGATATATGATTTATATATATATATGACAATGTTTTTCTCATGTCATTGGAGAGGAGAAAGTTTCCTACATACTTAAATTCATAGTGGGGTCCACACATAAAAAATATAGAGAACAAATAAAAGTAATGCACGCAAAACAAACTCTCACTAACATTAGAAGAGAGCTCTCCTACAACATAAGAATTCTTTTTCCCATATATATATGGTTTCAATTTTCCGCTGCTATTGTATATGCAGCAATTAAATTTGGAAAATCATAATCATACAAAGGTAGGTAATTGCATTAATTATAGGGAATCATTATCAATCAACGGTTTAAATTTAATTATTGTACCTACAACAGTTATAGAAATAATCTTACCGTATATATATATATATGGGTTTATCATCTATCATTTAACATGATCACAAAAAATTTCCTACACTCACAACATTTTGTGGGGTCCACAGCAAAAAAAAAAACTCCAACACGCAAAACGAATCTCTATAACATAACACGATCACTTTTTCTACATCATAACTTTTATAAAACTATATATATATATATATATATATATATATATATATATATATATATATATTTTTTTTCTTTTGTCATGTCACATGACATAAGTTATGTCATCTCACCTCTAAAATTATGTAGTTTTGGGAGTTAAAGGAATTAATGAAAGGTATTTTTGTAAAAATTTTATAATAAAAAAACAAACAAAAATATCAAAACACCATTCATTAATTTTCCGAACTCCCAAAATGATGTAAATTTAAACTATATATATATATATATGGGTTTTCCGAACTCCCAAAATGATGTAAATTTGGGGAATTATAAACAATAAACTATATATATATATATATATATATATATATATATATATATATATATAACCATTCAAAGTTTTCTGCAGTTAAATATAATATTTTTAGTTTCCAATACGATTCATTTTGGGGCAGAAATCATGGTATTTTTGTAATTTTAATTACGTCAGGGTTAAATACGTCTTTATATTTATAATTTTTTAAGATTTCAAACGCTTATATACAACGTCACATTATAAATCATTTTGCCTATATATATATATATATATATATATATATATATATATATATGAGTTCTCTTTTTCTACAGTCAATGTAGATAACTTATCTATATTGAGCCTTAAACTACATTATTTTGAGGCGGAAATCAATGTATTTTTGTAATTATAATTTATTTCATGGATATAATTGTCTTTTTCATTATAATTTTTTTTTTAACTCAAAATAACGTCAATTTGGGAGCAAAGGTAGATAAGTTATCTACATTTACTATAGAAATATTACAGCCAATATATATATAAATATATATATATAAGATATATTATTCTATCTATCTTTTTTCTGCCTAGCTTTATCTACAACTCTAAAAGACTATTAGATCAGAATCTTAATTATCATTTGTCTTTCTCTCTCCTCTTAAATTCTGATCTAACTTTGTTGGAGAGTAGGGGTGTCAAAATGGGTTGATACGACACGAATTTGACACGACACGAATACATCAACACGAACACGACACGAATTTTTATTCGTGTCAAAATCTTCAACACTGACACGACACGAATTTTTTTCGGGTTAACATCATTGATCTTTTTTGACAACGACACGAATAACACGCAAAACAATTTGGGGTCAAAAAAATTTGACGGTAATTAACAAATTATATATATATATATATATATATATATATATATATATATATATATATATATATATATAGGAGATAAAATTAGCTTAAAAAATGGCATTAATAATAATATATTTTTATGTAAGTGTAGGAAAAAAATTATCTCCTACAACATATGAAACATTAAACCCATATAAGTAGGCTTTTTGACCATTTGTCCCTTATTAATTAATTAATAATTATTATTTCCCTTACACGAACATTCACGAATCTTACCCTTTTAATCGATTAATTAACTCGAAGATTTAATCGATTAAATGGTCAAAATTGGAAAAAATGGTTCACTTGAAGATTTAATCGACTAAATCTTCAACTTAATCGATTAAATCTTCAACAAAGAAAAGCATATTGTGCAATATTCATCCCTAAAAAAGATAAGGTCCATATTCAAGCTAGTTTCTTCATCAATCAATTTTGACAAGTCAATGGTACAATTTACAAAGCCTTATAAATGCGTGCGAACATTATAACATTATTTAATATTAACATGCAAAGTAACTTTCAGAAACATCTCTCTTAGCTTCGAAAGCGTGATCTTTGAAGATTTAATTGATCAAATTGAATATTTAATTGATTATATCTTCAAGTCAACAATTTTTTTTAGTTTTGACCATTTAATTGATTAAATCTTCAACTTAATCGATTAAAGAGGGGCAGATTGGTAAATAGTTTTCAATAAGTGACAAAATAGTTATTAATTAATTAATGAGGGGCAAAAGGGTCAAAAAGCCCATATACTTTTGAAAGCAATATAACCAGCATCATAATAATAAAAGCATTTTCATATTAATTGGCATTGAATAAGATTAACTTTTCGTGTGAACAATCTTAAAAGATGCATTTTCATATGTTCTTTTTATTTTAACTTAATTACTTATTTGTTTGCTTGATTATTTGTGTGTCTCGTATATTTTATCTGAAGACCGTTATATTTATAACCTAAATAATTTATTAGAAAATTGAAATGATTTATTAGAAAATTATGGACCATTGATGAATGCAATAATCCAAAGGTAATTAATCGGTTGTAAAATGTTGTAAATTATTTAAATTGTAAATATAGGGTAGGGTTATATTTGTAAACTTTTTGTTTACAAACCCTTATAAACTACATTATGTTCTCCAGGAAAATATAATGTAATTTACAAAAATTTATAAAAAGTATGTAAAGGGATACTTCCCCTTAGATATAATGGTCCCTTTATTAAAAAAATGGCTTTAATTGATTCGTATTTATGTTAGTGAAGACAGAGAGTGATATTAAATCACTATAGCCTTGAACCCATGTATTGAACAGAAGGGGTAGATGATCAGAGTTATCACTGTGCAATAATAAAAATAAGAACAGACTTACTTGTAGTCAGAATACAAAATTAGACAGAAGTATGTATGTAGGAGAAGATTAAATCCGAGCCCACAGAACGTGTCTCCTTAAGACAATTTGCCCCCTCACTGATGCCTAAGGTTAATGGACACTTGTCTCCCAGGATAGAACGGATTCCGTCTGAAGAATGGTGGCACTACCAATCAACAGCCCAAACGAACACAACAGTATGCCAGAGGAATTCACACCGGAGGATGTATATATATATATAAAAATATATTTAAGTGCAGGAAAAAACCGGATAGGATTTTTGTGTGTCAATGTCTATTTAAATACATTGACCGGTCACAATGAACGGTCGCCGGCGGCGAACGGGTGTGACCGGTGACCGTTCCGACGAACAGGTACAACCGGTGACTGGTTCGGCGAGCAGACACTACCTTTGACCGGTTCGGTTCAAAAACCGGCGGGTGGGTTCGAATTTTGGAGGGAAGCAACGTTTGGACAAAAAATAAAAATAATTTAATAAACCGAACCGGCCGGCGACGGCGGCGCGCGCGTGTGGTGGTGAACCAAAGCTCACCTATCTCCTCTCCTACATAAAATATGTAGTGACCGGTGACTGGTTCGGCGAGCAGACACTACCTTTGACCGGTTCGGTTCAAAAACCGGCGGGTGGGTTCGAATTTTGGAGGGAAGCAACGTTTGGACAAAAAATAAAAATAATTTAATAAACCGAACCGGCCGGCGACGGCGGCGCGCGCGTGTGGTGGTGAACCAAAGCTCACCTATCTCCTCTCCTACATAAAATATGTAGTGACCCAAGAGCTAATTAAAGAGATGGAGGTGAGAGCTTATATACTCTCCCACTTGTTTGTCCAATGTGAGACTTGTGTAAACAACCCACACAACTCTTTATCTTCCCTTTTCTCTTATATTTATTAACCCACTTCTTATTCATAACCAATGGATCATTGTATATTAATCTTCTCATTAATTCCAACAATTTAATCCATTCCTTTCACGTGCAGAAATCCAAAAATATTTTTGTTATTTAAGCCGAACAAAATAACTGTAGTGATGCATATGATTAATTGATGATATAATTAAATAATGGGAAATATATTAAAAAATTGGCTTTAAATTGGTTGTTATTTAATCACATTCCTTTCCCCACCACTTTTAAAATAAAATAAAAAGAAAAGAAAATGGTGGGGTCCATATTTTTGTGTCTATAGCATGACACAACCAATAACTCCAGTGATGCATATGATTAATTGATGATATAAATGCAGCATAAGCACTTATTTTTTTTGCTTAATTAAACTTGCGAGTCTTTAATTTATGCAGGATCTTTTGTTTTTGTTTTTGTTTTTTTAAATACCACTACAAAAACTTCAATGGATTCTTATTTAATCCTTCTCTTTCACGGGCAGAAATCACTGGCGACATTTTTATCAATCAAGCCAAAATAATAATAATAACAATAACCGCAGTGATACACATGATAAATTGATGATATGATCAAATAATTTCAAGTGGAGCAACAATGCAGTTTGTGGAGGATGTGTAATGATTAAATTCTTAAATTTGGAGACCCATTACATCACCCTTAGATGTTATGTGCACATCTAAAAATGATGGGCACTTTTTATTCAAAATCTATCTATTATATAATTGGTTATTTCTAATATCAATCAAATGCAAAGCAGGATTAGCCCCAAAATCAGCTTATACTTCCAAACCACAATAATTATATGCTCCAATATTTCACTTCACATGAGGTACATGTAACGAGTGTGTGTTAAATTATCATAAAACATTCTACCATTTTCTTTATTACTTTCTTCCCCCCCCCCCCCCCCCCCCCCCACACACACACACACACACACACACACCACACACACACACACACACACACACACACAACCCCCACCCTTGGCAGGGTTTTATATAAGCTTTCTTTAATACCCTTTTCCCTCTATTTAAAAAGAAAAGAAATTCAACGCAATCAATGTTTTTAAAAGGATTGGGATTTTTTGCTTTTCAGGTCTTAAAGAACTGCAGAAAATCTCAATCACAAAAATTGTACATTTTATTATAAAAAATGAATAAAAAAACATCACCTTTTTAGATTCATGAAATATATACCGCACAGGTGCAGTTATTTTCAAACTGTTGGTGATCGTAATCGAAGCCAGCTTTGTTCATATGGATTTGAGTATTTTCAAACTGTTTTTCTTTTGATAATAAAATTCTATTTGCCACTTCAAATTTGGAAGGTCAATCTAGCCAATAAATCTTTGGTGTTCCTATAACACCAAGAATTCAGTATATCTCACTAATGAAAACATTACATGTCAGCTAAAATTTTCTCTTTTCTGCCAGATTTTTTTCTCTTCTCTGATGTGTAATGCTCTTATTTGTGGGATGTACTGAATCTAGGTGCTATAGTAGCACTAAAGATTTATTCCAATGTAGCTCAGCTTTTCTTTCCTTTAATCATCTGATTCAGCTTCGATGCGGATATGGTATACGTGTACCATCGCTAAGGGTATACAGATGAGTGGTGGCCCATGGCCTAAGTATAAAATTAGAACCAAATCATCAAGATAATAAATTTGTTTATCTTTTAATATTTTATTTGTGTATTAAGACATTGATTGCTGTTGCCACTTGTTTAACTTGGTGAATAATCTAGATTTTGCAATGTCTGTCAACTTGTGCCACAAGAAAATACGTGGTGACATAAACCTATAATATCATCATATACGATCTAGCTAGTAGACATTGTTTTAGATAAATGACAAGGGACAATGTTAAGCTAGCTCAACTGAGTACTCAAAACTTGGAGTGCGTAACACTTCAGCACAAGAGAAGACACAGCCGTTCAATTTTCAATAGCTTTGCGACATTCTCGCTGATAACCAATTAAGTGGAACGAAAAATGCAATCCTCGTAGGTGTTATGCCTTGGGGTGAGTTGGCTAATCGTGTTGTTTTCTTTTTGGGGTGCTATCATGAGCCCCACTGAGTACTCAAACTAATGGGGACATATCGGGTCAAAGAAATATCATAATTCAGAAAGTTCCTTGAATCGCAATTTGTTTAGTGAGTGCGGACACCGTGCTTTAAGTGTACTTTTTTTTATAGTTTAAGTAGCTTGTGTAAAGGGTATGTGATCTAAATCGGTCACACGGTTCTATTTATTGGGCTAGACTTTAAGGTCCGTAAAAGGGTTACATCCAAACAATTACAATTTCACTTCTTATGCACACGCTCTTATTGTATCAGGTGATGATATTTGTCTCACACTTAGTAAGGTTTGACAAGGTCAAAATAGTTACACCTCCCTCTTTCACTCATTACTAGAGAATCTTTTTCAGCTATACAGACCTCTCTTCTGCCATTAAAGAGGCACTTTTGACATACTCATTCTCATATTATTACTTTACTTAAATACTACCGCACTGACCATTCATACCTTACACTTCCCTTCTGATTCTTAGCTCTTCTATTACAATGACTCTTTTATTAAGCTTGGGTTGATATGTCTGTCTCATAAAATCATTATTATATTATATCCTCTTTCACCTAAAAGGGTTTTTTATCGTTTTAATTTATCAATTTGATATTTGATTCCCGATATTTATTAATAGAGGTCATTTAGTGTCGTAGGAGACCCCAGCAACACTAAGTGTCGCCCGCCACCCTCCGCGACACTCATACAATTGTGCTAAGTGGCAAAATCTCATTAGTCTCATCCTCGTAAAATTTCGGAAGTCCGTAACTTTTGACTCAGGTATCGAAATTAGATAAAATAAAAATTCTTTGATTTCATATAAATTTGCGAGATCTTCACAATAACACCTTATTTGACACACACACACACAGATATATATATATATATATATATATATATATATATATATATATATATATATATATATATATATATATATATAGAAAAAATGAAAATAAAGTGACTGGACGGTCCAGTGCACTATGTTCTCCCGCGAGAACATAGTGCTAAAATATTACAATGGTGTTCTCCCTGGTGAACATAGTTATAATTTTACTATAACTATATTCTCGCGGAAAAATATAGTGCACTGGACCGATTTTTACATCTAGTCAGTATATATATATATATATATATATATATATATATATATATATATATATATATGTTGGTACATATAGGCAAAGCAAGAAGGAAAAAAATAAACAAGCCTAACTAAAGGGAAAGATAGTAGCAGGAACGCTGGAAACAGTAGAAGAGCTTATCTCAGGATCCTAAACATCAACTTCAATAAGAGAGACCAGTTCCTGGAGAGGGGAGCGGAAGACATTGAGACCAGAATCCCTGCAAATCGCATCCTTCGCTAACCAGTCTGCACATCTATTGATGGATTTGGGAATATTCATACAAGACACATTCAAATCTTTGTCCAAACAAGCTCGAATCTTGGCTATCAAATAGAGTCTTCGAGAGTCATTACCAGAAGTGGTAAGAAGGCTAACACCTTGAGAAGAGTCACTTTTTAGAACAATAATCCTACATCCCACATTCCAAGAAAAAATTAAGCCATGATAGATAGACAATAGTTCAAATTTGCAACAATAGTTCCACAATCACAAGAGCGTATAGATTCAAATTTTGGGAGGAGGTATAAACCCTTGATTTGCTTAGCTTCCTCGATTTTCAAACCAATTTGTTGAGATTTTAATTATTTGAATCTCTGTATGTTAGAGTTGCAGCAGCATCTGTGCGAGACAATAATTAATTTCAAATTTTGTTTTTTTAAAGAAAACTAAAAGAAAAAAAAAGATGGAGAAAAAATGAGATATCATTGCGTATATCTCGAAAAGTTATATTAAAAATAATCATCTGATTTAGATACCTAAGTTAAAAGTTACATCCTTCTGAAGTTTTACGATAACGGGATTAACGAGATTGTGTGACTTGGCACAATCATGAGTGTCATGGGGGGAGGAGGGCTACACTTAGTGTCGCTGGGCCCCACAACACTAAACGACCCATATTGATAAATATCAGGAATCAAATATCAAATTTGTACATTAAAAATTTAAAAACCCTCCATTCGTCAAAGAGCCTACTTTGTCCCTTTGAGGAAAACAGATCTACTACCATAAAAGAAATAGTTTAGGATGTAATTTTATACTCTCTAATATTGTATTATTAGTTTTGTGCATTACATGAATATTTTAAATTAAGGTTAAGTTTAAAAGTATAATTCATGTAGAATCTAAAAGCTATAGATTGAAAAGAGAAAAATAATTTAAAAGATATGTAATATAATTTAAAAGTAAAAAATGACACATGCTTTTCACCAAAAAAAAAAAAAATTGACACGTGCCATTCTTTAATGAAGACAAAAAGAATTTGGAAAGAATGAACAAATTTTAATTAAAAAAATTGGAAAAAAAATCAATTTAAGATTATAAACAACTAATATTGGAGAGAAAAAGATTTAACTTAAAAAAAATCAAAGTAATTATTATTAAAGTTTAAATAATTAAATTTGAGAAAAAATAAAAAGCATTTCACTCTTAAAGTGAGCACTTTATTTCATTATATAAGGATTCGCCGGTAAATAAGTATATGTACATGGCCTCAAAAAATAAATTATATTTTATGAATTTTTCTGTTTCAATCTTAAATGTATACTTATTTGTCTTCTTTAGCTTATATATAGATAACATTTGTCATGAATAAAATTATTATTCTTTAAGTTTTCTAGGAAGTAATAAGATAAAAAAAATTTGGACATCACAAAAATTTAAGAACTAATGAAATATTACCTAATTATTAAAAAAATAATAATTTTTTTTTTTATAACCCGGTAAAACCAATTCTTAAGAACAGGTTCGAGTTACCTGACGTGAAAACATTTATATTGGATTGAATGTCTTTTAAGTTAAAACGATTCGAGTTAGCTGACGTGAAAAACTTATCATAGTTTGTTTTCTAAGTTCGAGTACAAAAATAGTAACTTCCAAGTCTATCCTTTAATTCATTGATATCCAACTTGATTTGGGAAAGACGGGAGGTTGATTCAATTTTTTCCCTTGGATGCATTCGATGAGATGTATCTATAGTTAGGATTCTCGCTAATATCCCACGGGGAAAATCATTACCACAAATTTCTATATACTCATGGAAGAAACTTAAAGAATTGAAGCATACTTGATTATATCTCAACAATAGTAATTTCTTGATAAATTTTGGGATTGATGATTTTCCTCATTAAAATTATCGGTACAAATCTTTATGTGGAAGTTACATTTTAATGGAAAAAAAAACTATTTAACTGATTTGACATATTAGGGATCTATTGAGGAAAAATAAATAAATTTGTCTAATCATAACAATTTTCTCCTGATTCTTTATAATTGTGTCCACCAAGGCTCTTAATATACCTGATCTGGACAAATACTATGCCAATACAAGGCCCAATCCAAAGGTCTTCATCATTAAGCAAAGTCTTTTAGTCAAAGAAGGTTACAAATCTTATTTTTATCCCAAGCTCATGACAGCCATTAAGCTGCACAATATTAAAGACTTTATGACAGCAAGCTCTTAAACATTTAATCATGGTTGTCATACTACTTTGGCACCAAGGAACCTTTGCCTTCACCATGAAGAAAGACATCCTCCTAGCTACTCATCTCTCCACTATAAATACATGTATCAACACTAAGGTACATCATCTTCTTCTACATAATTACACCTGCTTGAATCATATCTGACTTGAGCATCGGAGTGTCTTGCAGGTACACCCCCATCGCGTTCCATTGAAGACCCATGGATAAAGCGGCCCAACTACAAGATGATTTGACCCATGACGGACGGTTCCAGGCTGTGTAGAGGAAGATCACATGATTGGCCCAGTTGTAAAGATTTGTTCCGATCAATACCATATTGGGCCAATGTGCGTATCTACTTATTTAACTCATACTTATTGTGAAATCTAATTGGATTTCTTAATAGATCACTTAATTTGTCCAATAATTAAATAGTATGATATAATTGATGATTAAATACTGAAAATAATTTTCTAACATCTATGAGATATTTTTATAGCATTTTCTTAAGGGTAATAGTTTTCTCATGGAGTAGGAGATACTATTATCTTTGACCCATCTTGAATTTGTGTGTGTAGGAGATAATTTTTTTGTTATGTAACATAAGAATAATAAATCCATTTTCTTAATTGAAAGTTACAGCATGGAAGTTTGTCTATTCCATCTTATATTTTTCATTCTGTATGTTTTACAAATACAAACCTGATATTTCTAAATTAAAATGCATAATAGCTTCTTTTGGGCCATCAAATATACAATCCATATATTATATCCCCTTAAGAACAAGTTGATACCTTTCTTGATTTTAGAAAGGAAAATGATAGTGGAGTTGAACTAACAAAAAGGTAGGGAGTGGTGGACACAGCAAAAGGAAGGGAGTTATTGTGCATACAATAAACAGCAAAGCACTATATTGTGCTTCATTGGCATGTCAAGATGCTATTCTGCCATCAGCACATGTGCCCCACCTGCAAGCTCAAAGTTCATGGTTATTAATGATCTTTGTCCTCTACGTGTTTGTCTATGTATCTCTAATGTGAGTATGTGACAGAAAACAGGAAATGAAGAGAATACAGCAGAATTTATAACCACAAAAGATTTTACCATTTATTTTCAAAGTAAACATCTTTGTACAATAGGTTTTAGAACCCACTATTACTTGTGACATTTCCCATTTGTTTTGTACCCCTACCGTACACATAAATTTACAACATTTTGAAGAAAATACTTAATGTGGAATTTTGATGATTTGGTTTGGTTTGCTATCACTTTTGTGATTTGGTTGGCGAGGAACCTCATAAGAGGAAAGGTTCACCTTCCACCATCCAAGAACATTCTGTAAAACACTAGCTAGATAAAATTTAACACCAGGAACCTAAATTTGAGCCCATGGTATTTTGTCACATATACAGATTTTGATATCTTACTCTGATTTCTTAAGACAATACCCTTCATCAGATGTATTGCATGTTAATGCTTCTCTCCCTTCATTTATATAGTTTGCAGTGAATTTGTCTCAATCTCGTTGAAACAATTAAACCCAAAATCATGAATACCAAAGTCCTGACAGTCCAATAGCCAAGCACAATTATCCTCCCAAGATGGCAGCAAGCCCATGTCATTATTAGGATTCTCAGCTTTAGGTGTGGTGTCCCATAATGCTTCCACCAATGGAGTTTCATCTAGCCACATGCTATTCATTAGAGATTCATCACTGCAAATGCTATCTAACAAAAGGGATTCTTCCCCAGAAGAATTCTCAGCTAGTGATGAGCTTGAATTCTCATCTGAGTTGAGAACTCCATCAGTTTCCTTGACCTTATGGTTATTGCCAGGTTGTGCCAAATGCTCTGTAGGGGATGAACTATCCTGGGATGCAGCTTGTTTATTGAGAGGTTCATGAGTAACAGGATCAATACCCATCTTAAGGAGTTTTTTCTTGATATGGGTATTCCAATGATTCTTAATCTCATTGTCTGTCCTTCCTGGTAATCTGGCAGCAATCTTGGACCACCTGAGAAAGCAATCAACCATATATCAAAACCAATTAGGTAGGTTAGGATGTGGAAGTCTTTATTTGTAGCAAGATATGCACAGATCAAATTAACCATATAATTGCTTTAGGTAATACCTTCAATTCAATTAATATTATTATTTATATGGGAAATGATCCGTTTATAAATTTTTTGGAATTTTTTTACAAATTACACTATTTCTCCCGGGAGAACATAGTGTAGTTTGCAAAAGTTTGTATTCTCCCAAGAGAATATAGTGTAGTTTGTAAGAGTTTGTGAACAAAAAAGTTTGTAAATATAACATGCCCCTATTTATATTGTACCTAATGAAAAACTAACATTTTTTCATTGAACATTAATTAAGCAGGCCAATGAACTTCTGATTTCAAATTTATATATACCATATGTTATAAAGAATAGATGCTATTACTATCTTGAAATTTATAAAATATGTTCACATATCTACTTAGTAAACCAAGCAAAGTATTCAATTGCTTCTGCCATAAGTAAGCCTTGTTTAAAACATGATTTTAAATGCACTACCTTTCTTCAACATTATTAATGGTACAGACTTGTGAGTAATAGTACTTAAGGACCTGTGACAAATGTTATTTAAAGCATGTTCAAAGGAAAAACCAAACTAACGAACATGGTTTCATTGTTGAACATGCAATGCATGAGACTAAGATAGTGAAAAATAAATAACCTGTTTCCAAGACGGGCATGGAGATCAATAACAAGCTGTTCCTCTGCTTCTGTGAGGAGCCCTCTTTTTAAGTCTGGTCGAAGATAATTAGTCCAACGAAGCCTACAACTCTTGCCACAACGCTTAAGGCCAGCAAGCTTTGGCACAGCACGCCAACAACACTGACCATTGGTGAGAATGAAGTTTATGAGCTTCTTGTCTTCTTCAGCAGTCCATGGACCTTTCTTCACCCCAAGTTTGTCACAACAAGGTTGCCTCCCCATAGCACTAACACAACAACACTAATTAGCTACAATTGCAAACTTCCAAACTAATGCAAAAGTCTCACCAACACTAGCTTGTAATGACCCAAAAAGCCCCACCCACCTTTATATAAAGCCCTCTCCTTTTCTAGCCTGATTAATATATATTTATATATATGCAATAAAATAATGCATAAAAGAAAAAACTCTCATGAGGCAGAGAGAAACAGGAGAAGGTTGGTGGCTCCACCATGGGTTGAAAGCTATGTGGGAACTAATATGGGGTGTTCTGGTGTTTCCAGCTGCACAAAAATGGTTGATGCTGAAAGATGGGTGACCCAAGGGCAGAGCTACATATAAGCATCCAAAAAAGTATAAAAATAATATGAAAAATGATTACACTTTTTAACATTTTTTCATTACAAATCCATTGCCCTGATTTCACTCTTACTCACCCATTTCGTCATCACCAAGTTGACGTGTCCTTTACCTACAGGTTATGATACAGTGAGGGCGATTGCTGCAAGTCTTTTACTTCTAATGAGCAAGATAACCATTTGATGTGATAAAACTATTGCTTCCCTTAGTTCAAAGAGTTTACTGAGATACTACCAATTACGTTGATCAATTAGTCGAGTTATTCAATTTTAGTTTGCAGTTGTGTTAAAAACTTACTAGTTGTAAATTGACAATTACACAAATCTCAAACAAAAAAGGAAAGAAGAGAAAAAGAGAATTAACATAGTGATTTATCCTTGTTCATCCAATTTAGGCAATCGCATATAAATAGGATTAGAAAAAATTCTAGCAGATATTTATGGGCCCAAGCTCAAATTACTAAAAAAAGGAAAATTTATGATAAATCAGAAGCTAACAATCGTACCTAGTCTCTATGGACCTAGGGACAATGGGAGCGGGACTACAGTTTCCTTACTGATGCCTCAGACGAAGTATGAGCTATATTCATCCAAAAAAACAAAAAACGGAGTTTTATTGCCCATATGATTCTATCTGATTTGAATCAAATTAATTGGGTAATCAATAAACATATGAATAATAAAAAAAATAAAAAAAATGACTGAGATATTATCTATTTGACATTCCTGATATGCAGGAATGGACAACGATCTCAAGAGATTCCAAAACCGCAACTTTGTTTTTCCTCTATTTTTCCACCGTACAAATTATAACTCCCAACTCAGTTGTGTCCATGAAACTGGCTATCATTAATGCAAATTGTGGAAATTTACTGAGATAAACGTATGTGTATATAACCACATATAGAAGAAGCCAAATAAGCCACGACTTCAGCATATTTGGAAGGTTAACTAAATGTGCTAAAGAATAAATGGTTTAGATTACGTTATTGGTCAGAGCTACAAAGAAAATAGATCATACAGATATGTTAAAAGGGATAGATATTGACGTTCCACGGGTAAAGCATTTATGTATTTAACTAAGGTTTTACTTATCTCTTCTCTCGTCTAATAAGAAAGAAATTATTTTATATTGTGAAACAAATAAAATAAGACCACCAATCTTTTTAAAAGACATATTTTTTATGTGAATATAACATAAGACATGAATCTCATGTAACATTAATAATAATGTTCAGTGGCAGTGTGCTAATTAAAGCAAAATGCAAACAATATTGGATTTATCACCAGCAAAATCTTACATGAATCAATTTCTGTATTCTTAACGCATCACCCCTTAAATTTATAACGATTATTACTATTGGAGACTTAGTGTGGGTTTTAATTACATATGTAAATTTAAAAAGTACAACATTAAGAAAAATGGATAAAATAATGACTCCAGAAGTCCATGATGTTTTTGGGCTTTTCCAAACCTAACAATATAATGTTTGGCTTAATTTTCTGGTGTATCAGAACTCTTTTTCTTTCAAATATTCTCATTAATTAGACAGTGTCCGATTCAACTACTTTCGTCTGCCTAGTCTATTTTCACTTCACATCACAGTACAGATAGTGGGCGCTTTAGAGTCAGTCATATATGGAAAAACGTCAAATATGAACAAACATAAGTCAGTCAGGAAGGAAGTTTATAAACATGTTTGGTACTTTGTGAAAACTGAACCACCGATGAAATTGGCAGTCCCTAAAGAGCAAAGCATAAGCTCATACGGTCAAGAAAATCCCTCTAATTAAACCACCACTTCATCATGAAGATTCTGATATCATTTTAAAAACTAATTCACCCAAAGATATAAATTATTATGTAAAATACTTGTAAGTTATTTTATATCTAACATAATTGGTATGGGAGGGTCAATTATTAACTCTGGATTAGTTTTTATTTATATTAAACATATTATTTTCACAAGCTAGATATGATTACAGCTGGATATCTAATGTTTAGTATCCAAAAGGCATCATATGTAGGGCTTTTTGACCTTTATGGCCCTTATTTAATAAATAATTATTAATTTGACCCTCATTTAAAACTAATACAAAAATTTAACCCCTCCCAAAAACATAATACCAATCTGCCCCTGTTTGACCGTTGACCACGTAGCCTACCCGGGTACACACCTACGTACCCGGGTATTTTTTGAATTTTCTGACCTACCCGGGTAGATAGGTGTGTACCCGGGTAGATGTATGCATTTCTGGAAAATCTTTGCATCACTTACCCGGGTACATAGGTGTGTACCCGGGTAAGTTCCTGTTAATGTCTGTCCAAATTATATTTATTCAAAGAAAAACATTTCAGTTGGAAAAATTATAACCGTGCCTTAGATTCTGTTGATCCTAGGTTTTCTAAAATCTGAAGATATATAAAGTTGAATGCAGTTTGAAGATTAATGAATGACTATTGTCTATATTCTCCAAGTTTTTAGTAAACAAATCTCGGAGTGAGCCAATGAATCGCGATGAGAATTCTTATAGAATTTCTTTCATTCTTTCTGCATAATTCTCTAGGCTTAATTTTCATTTTTGGTAATTCCAGATACATCTGATATCTCTATTTTGATACTGGAATGTTGTCAAAAGTAAACGACGGTGCTACGCTATAACTGCTTTTTTTTTGGAGTTTTTCTAGGAAAGTAACAATACAGGTTTTCATAGTTTCATCTTCATCATCACTTTCCATGACTCTAGAAGTTTCTCCTTGAGTTCATGTATAACTATGTCATGTTTGTGATGTCCACTAGGTGTCCAGCATCTGATTCTTCAAATTTATCAACTAATGATTCTTGCTCAGAGTCCATTGACTGTTGGGGCTTTTCCATAAGGGATATTTTGTGAATGGATTCTCCAGGTTGGCTTTAAAGAAATTCTACTACAAGATTTATCACAAGCTCTGTTTGTGAGGGTTTCCCTAGAAAGACTTGCATTATCAAAAATGGGAAGGTAAGGCACCAACCAAGCTCAGAAACACCGGCCACTACAGAACAAGTATGACCACTTTTGAAGGACTTCTTCAATCTACAGAACGAGTATGGACAGACACTTACCCGGGTACACACCTATGTACCCGGGTAAGTGATGCAAAGGTTTTCCAGAAATGCATACATTTACCCGGGTACACACCTATCTACCCGGGTAGGTCAGAAAATTCAAAAAATACCCGGGTACGTAGGTGTGTACCCGGGTAGGCTGCGTGGTCAACGGTCAAACAAGGGCAGATTGGTGTTATGTTTTTGGGAGGGGCTAAAATTTCGTATTAATTTTAAATTAGGGTCAAATTAGTAATTATTTATTAAATAAGGGTCAAAAAGCCTCATATGTAGGGTTTAATATATCTCCAATCAATAGAGATAACTTATTTTCAGCTCAAAACGATGACATTATTTTAATGTTGAATAAAAGTTATTTTTATAATTCCAATTTATTTTAGGGATGTGTTAGTTTTTATCCTTACAATTTTTAATCTTCTAAATATTATTATTTTATAAAAGCTAGATATTATTAAATTTATTCTAATTTAATCTTCTAACTCCAAAACGATATCGTCTTGGGTTCACTGAAGATATCTTACACTCTTGTGTGTGTGGGAAATAGATGTATCATGTTGTAGGAAATTAGTTGTGTCATGCTATAGACATAACCAATATGGTACACAACCAATGTGGACCCCACCTCTCTCTATCTATCTCTCCCTTTCTCCTCCTCTGTGTGTGTAAGAGAGATAGATGTATCATGTTGTAGGAAATTGGTTGTGTCATGCTATAGACACAACCAATGTGGACCCCATCACTTTACATATGTATATATATATATATATATATATATATATATATATATATATATATAGGTAAAATTATTTCTGTAGCCGCTTTACGTACAACAGCGACATGTGTATGTTATGATTTTCCTCATTTAATGCTTTAATCTTTTGTATGGTTATGATTTCTTACATTTAATGCTTTCATATATATATATATATATATATGGAAAGCATCTAATTGCTACACGTACAGCAACTACAGAAATGTAAACACCCCCCACCCCACACACACACACATATATATATATATATGAGACTAATAAATCTTACGTTCAATCTTAACCGTTGATTTCCGTCTATCAAACGACTGCAATTGTTTAGGTTATTTTTATTTATTACTTATTAATTCCTAATAAGTTATAATCATTAGATATACGAAAATCAACAATTAATATTAAGTATAAGATTTATTATTCTGATTCCGGTGTAAGAAGATCATGTCTCATATATGTAAAAAAAATAAAGGCTCGCGCATAAACCAATGGGTCAGTAGAAAAATTATTTTGCGTACTGTTTTATGATATTCATTTTTCCCACACACATATATATATAGTGTTTTATTAGCCTCATGTTAAAGGAGATAAGTTATCTCATATCATAGAGACAAATTTGTGGGCTCCACCACCTGTAAAAAAAAGTGACACATTTATCGAAGAATGTGTAGGAGGAAAAACTTATCTGGTGTAGCATGAGAATAGTTTATGGGAAAAATGTATGTCCTTTTAAATGACACAACTTACATCATTTCACTTTCACAAAGAGGTGAGACCCATACCTTTATTTTTTTGTCCATTCTCTCTCCTCCTTTATCTATCTCTTTCTCTCACTTAAAATGACACAACTTTACATCCTTTAAATTGACACACATTTTTTCCATAGTTTATATATATATATATATATATATATATATATATATATATATATTGGTTTAGTTTTCTTATGTGATAGTTGGTAAGTTAGTTTTTCTACACACAGATATCAGTGGTCTCCATTACTTTTTAAAAAGAAAAAGAACAAAATTTTTAATCTCTTGGCAGGAAATACTATTCATTCTTCAACGGCAGAAGAATAGTATTTCCTATATATATATATATATGCGCTTATCGTTTCTCAAGCTGCTTGAGATAATCTTATCTTCGGCTACTAAATCATAACCATACAAATATGGATCAATGGTGATAAAGGAAGAGAGAGAAAAAGGGAATCATAACCATTCAAAAGTGAGTCAATTGATATAAGGAAATAATTAAATAAAACGACATAGTTTTGGATAGCCGGAGATAAACTTATCTCAAGTTGCTTGAGAAATGTTTTTCCATATATATATATATATATATATATATATATGGGGTAGGATATTCATACTACCAATTTTTTCTACTACCACACTATTCACCATTGGATTAAAGGAAAAGTTGAATGAAGAGAGAAAAAAAAAACTTTTGAATCCAATGGTGATTAGAGTGGTAGTGGAATGGTAGTAGAAAAATTTGTTAGTAAGAATATCCTACCTATATATATATATAGGGGTAAACATTTCTACAGCCACTTTAGATAAGCTTATTTACAGCTGCCATTTTTAACTATGTTCTCCCGCGAGAACATAGTTATAACGTTGAGTGCTCTTTTTTCTCTCTCCTCATTTACTTTTCAGAACCTGTTTGCCGATGCGGAGAGAGAGAAAAAAGCAACTTTAGTGTTATAACTATGTTCCCCCGAAAAAATATAGTTAAAAATGGCAGCCGTAGATAAGTTTATCTAAAGTGGCTGTAGAAATACTTTTCATGTATATAATATATATATATATATATATATATATATATATATATATATATAGGAATAGAAGATAGCTTATATCATGCCATAGAAACGAATTATGTAGGTCCCATCATTTTAAAAAAATAAAAAAATATGAAAAAAGAATGACACGATTTTTTATGCTTCACTAGCATAAGATAATTGTCTCCTGTAAAAAGAGACAATTTAAACCCATATATATATATATGGGAAATACTTTTCTTATATTGTAGGAACGTAGTTACTTCATGTTGTAGAAATAAAATTACAAGTGGATCCACAGGTAAGAGGAGAGAGAAAAAAGAGTGGTGGGACTCAACTTTTTTTGTGTGTGTAACATGAGATAAACATAACCCTATATATATATGGGTTTTATATTTCTCATGTAACATGAGAATTGAATTCTCATGTCGTAGAGACAAAAATCATGTGGGACCCATATGTTAGAAAAAAATATGTGTAGGACCCATATTGGCACGAAAATCGAAGAGTGTGTAGGAAAATTCAAATTCTCATGTTAAAGGAGAATTATAAAACCTTATATATATATATATATATATATATATATATATATATATGAGTTTTATTATTCTCCTTTTACATAAGAGAGTTATCTTATGTTGTAGATTGAAATGGGTAGGTCCCACCATTACAAAAAAAGAGAAAAAATGTGAGGTGTGAAAATCGAAGTAAGAGAGTAGGAGGTAAGTTGTCTTATGTAAAAGGAAAGTAATGTTTCCTTTTATATATATATATATATATATATATATATATATATATATATATATATATATATATATATATATATATATATATATAAGGATGCGTGCATGCCTTCGTAAAATTATACCACAAACTTGGTTTAGTATCTAAGACACGTACGGGCCGGAAATGAACTTGTTGATTATATACGCTTAATTAATTAATTAATTCTAGATCGTTCCATTCTCAGATCGGCTTCGTTAGCAGATTAGTTTATTGATTAAGCATTGAAAGACGTTTCCTGATTATATATATAAAAGAGTAGGTCCAGAGTGCTTTCTAACCTATACTTAATCATTAAAGAAAAAGAATAACATATTTACTAACAAATAAGAAAAAAGGCATAGTTATGAAGAAGGCCAATCACCAACCATGCACGCCAAGCAAATAAAATATGGTCAATATTGTAGATTATGTGCTAAAAAAATGATCATGGCAAGCAGAGATTTTTGTGTACGCCAAGTACATATATATACATGTTGCGAGCATTAAATCACTCAAAAAACTTAAATATCATAACTTTAAATATAAAACATATTTATTTGACATAAAGATTTATGCACGACTTGTTCTACATTAATTGTATAGACAACAATTTCTTCCGAATAAAACCTTTTATCAAACAACTTGACCTCGTGATGTATACATTTCCTCTTGACGGACTGATAACGTTTTATTAGATGACACACACAGCATAGGTGGGGGTAGTTACCAACCCAAATTTTCGGTCTTTTGACTTATGTGCATGTTATTTGTTGGAATGCGTGACCTAAATCATTAAAATTTCATTATCTAATATCTTAAGATTTTGGGTTGAAGTGATTTTTTACATGGTATCAGAGCTTGAATGACTACAAGATCACAAGTTTGAAAGTAAATCAAAAATTAGGCCTGTGCAATATCCATACTTCAAGCCTAAAGGACTCTTGTGTGAGGATGAGTGTTAAAGATTAATATAAATTATTAAAAAAGTCATAACCTAATACCTTAAGATTTTAGATTGAAATGTTTCTTTACACTTCTCCTCGTCTAAGCTTCAGAATCACACTTCATTACTTACGTATTATCGTAAAGAAAAATGACCTCACTCTTATTATCACAAACTTCTTCATAAAATCACGAAGGATTGAAATAGTAAAGAAAGCGAGTGTGTAATTCTTACTTTAGCATAAATTTGAGAAGAAAGTTATACCTATCTCATCAATTAAGTTTATTTTTTTTATTAAATTTTAATCATTAATCTTTTCAATTTGATGATTACAATTTATTAGGTAATATTTATTAATTAATTATTAATTTCCATAATTTTCAAAGTTTAAAGTCAAATTTGCTCCATACCACAAAAAAGAGAGTCAGATTTGCTAACTTTTGAGTTTGTAAACCAATTATTTATTAGTAATTCTTTTATTTTACCCACTTAGAATCATTTTACTGCATAATTCAATCTTTGCACTGCATCATACTGCAATGAAATAAATAAATAAATATATATATATATATATATATATATATATATATATATATAACTGTACTACATAATTTATGAGATTTATTAATCTCATATTGCATGAGATATTTATCTCATCCAACAGAGACAAGATACTGAGGTCCACCACTTTTTTTTTAAAAAAATAAAATAAAATAATGGACCCACTACTTTGTCTCTGTTGCATTAGATAATTATCTCATGCAACATGAAATAATTATTTCCCATAATTTATTCATTAAAATCAGGTAACATGTCTTACCTTATCCAAATATCCAACTTAAAACGCTACGTGTCCACAATCGTATTCAAATACCATATTGACTTAGAAGGCACTACTACACGACGTACGCGAGATATCAAGTTGATTCATGATTTGTAAGAGCTATGTACATATAATTTACTCTTGTTATAGGGTATTCTATAATTTATTTTTAATTATATATTTTTGGAATATATAATTATAAAATTAAAATTATTTTTTTAATTATATACTTCCTAAAATATATAGTTAAAAAATAATTGCAAAAATGGACAATACTATTCCTACAACAAAATTATTATATTTCTGATATTTTTATTCTATGATCTTAATTATTATTTTTTAGTAGATCCTTATGTACCCGGTAGGAAAGAGAACCTCCAACTGTACGAGATTAATTCAAATCAAGCGGAATAAATATTTAGCTCTCTGCCTCAAAATACTCTTCGAGATTCGAACACGTACTCTTTTAACTAGGAGAAGGCAAATAGAATAATTAAACTTCAATCACTGTCGTACAATGTTACGGGGCTAAGTTAATATTCCATACTTCATCGCGCAATGTGTCATGAACGGTGACCAAAATGTCACGTTTGTGCATTTTGATGTGCTATAATTCGTTACATTATGTAACGAATTATTTGTAAGCATGTTTCGCTACGCAGTGTAACGAATTATCTCATGTGTCATTCAGAAAAAATTTACTATTAACATGACAGTTTAATAATTTTTTTGGTCAGGTGTAACAAAATGGTCACTCTTCCCAATGTGTTTGCCCTCATAATCCGCCAATAGATCTTGTTGAGCTGATCAAATCAATACAATGCACGTACAAGTTCCTAACTTTAAACAATTAATATTAGCCAGCAAATTGTAGAGACAACATTCAGTTACACGGATTATCTCTAAATACTCATTATGGGAGTTAGGTACAAAGACGTAGAGTGATATGAAGCAATGATGTATAAGCTAATTAAGGGTGGCATTGCTTGTAAGTTGGAGCTGTCAGCAGTTGAGTTCATTTTCAGATTCAGAACAATGACGGTTGCCCAAACATCCCTAGCTACATCACAGTTCTACTTGAACTTCCTTTGGTATACTAGCTAGTCTAAATAGTTTTTTGTTGCACAAAGAATTACCATATATGAACTAGTTGGAGCGAGGGAAGGATCGCAACCAAATTATGTCACTGTTCATTGGGTTTATTTATATGTTTGGTATACAATTCAAAAGGTATAAGATGTTCAACCATAAAAGGTTGGTCAAGTAGATGTTAAAGTTTCAACGCCGTCGGTATTAAACCATTAAACATTAATTAGTACTTCTTAAAGTCGAGCTAGTAAACCAATTATTACTTAAATTTTGAATATAGGGGTCCAATCTATGCTGCCGAGACCATTTTAAGTCATTCACACCATCCAAAAAGAACTAATTCATGAATATAGTAGAATCAATTTTCACCAAAAGAATTTTAAAAAAAATATATAGACTATATAGTGAACCAGTTATCAATAGGGATGACAATTCAGGTCAATACGATATGAATTCGACAACACGAATTTGAAATCGAATTAAAATCTTCAACATAAATTTGACCTATTTGTTTTGCGGCTTGATATAACACGACACGACACGAATAATCTGTCAAACTCAAACTGTATAATACAGATTGACACGATACGATAAGATATGAATAATTTATTTACGAATAATTTGAATGAAGATTTATACAGACAAATTGCGGGTTCGCAAGTTGACACGCAACATAACACAAATTTTTTGGATCTATTTTTGTCAATACAAATTTGAAAATGGATTGGATCGAGCATAATTTTTTTCATGGTGTGTTAGCAGATCGTGTCAAAAATTATCATCCATAATTAACAAGCAATAATCTGTGTCGGCATATTTTTGCGTTATTTGGCAATTTGCAAATATATATATATATATATATATATATATATATATATATATATATATATATATATATGTGTTCAATTAACAAGCTGGTTGATTTCTTAAATAGTATTATAAACGAGGAGCATTCCAAGAAATAATAGTGTTTGTTGGGGCTCACATTGTATGGTCATTAATCCTAGCTTAGCATTTTGATAATTGAGAGAATAATGATTAATCATACCATCTTATCAAAGAACTCTTATATTATACTATTAAAGATTACATCAGAAAGCAATTAACATATAAATTTGATAAAGTAACTGCGTAATTAGTGAGTAATGCAGTCGTCATTGAGACAAACACTACGCAATATATACTAACCACATGAACGGATTGTCATGGAACTGACATGACTATTTAAAGTTATTAAACAAAAAAGGTGGACTCTTCGTCCCTGATTGAATCCTTTTATTTTTACTCTCTCTTTTCTTAATAAATAAAAGTTAGATTGTTATCAAAAAATAATAATTAGATTAAATAGATTTAAAAAAAATTATAATAAAAAAAGTCAAAAACTCGTAAGAGAAAAAAAGTTTTTAAACTCTTATCAATCTTTCTTGAATTCTATATATATATATTTTTAAATGAAGAATCATAACAATAAAAAAAGAAAAAAAAATTGAACTAACATAACTGGGGTTTTGACCTAAAAAATGTAAATTTTAAAAAGATTCATCAATTTAGTTTGTAGAACAAATGTTTTACCGGACTAATGCAAAAAGAACCATTTCAGGTGGTTACGCGTTTAGTCGCGCACTTGACACATACGCGTTTCTTACAAATCTGAACAGTCTGTACCAGGTATGTGTCTGAACACGTATTTCAAGATTAGTCGGATAAAATGTTTGGTCAACGAACTAAACATATGGATTTTTTTAAAATTTGCATTTTTTGGGTAAAAAACCCAACATAACTTAAGAGAAAGATTTACGTAATTATCAAATAATTTTTGACTTTTTTTAAGTTTTTTTTTTTAACTTAAAAATAAGAGTAAATATTTTTTTTTGCTCCTGAGCCAATTTCATTTCATGATACTCGCTTTAGTGCCTATTAAATAAAAGACTATTCATGGTTCCTGATAAATTCAAAATGGACCTATTTAGTTGAAATCGTGGTCCATCATAAATTCAAAAAAGACTCACATTAATCCCTCAAAAGAATTAAAATAAATCCATTATGAATTTTTCAGGGATAACTAATCTTTTTAGTTACTAAACACTAAAAGTAACTTACAACTTAAAAAAGAGAATCAAAGATGCTCATATTAGCTATTAGCTTTAAGTGTGTCGGTGCAACCTCGTGTTGTGTGGTCCTGTGCGCGCTACCGTTTTTTTTTTTTTTTTTTTTTTTTTTTTCAACTCATTGAAAGAGTAGAGCATTCGATTGGAGGTCAGACGAAAAATTCCAATATTTCAACAACGTAATCGGTGGTCAGACGACGAGGGAAACTAGCTACAAGCTAGACAAAAAGCATTCATGACACAAGGAATTTTGTAGTTCACAATTGGGACTATAAAATTTTAAGGACAAGCTACAAAGGACAACAATCGAGTCAAACGTGAACTAATAAACCAACTTGTGTACACATACGGAATTGGGTGAAATGCTTTCAAAGTTCAATCATAAGTCGAATCCAATGAACGATGCGTCTGCGTCACAAAAGTTATTCATTTGCACATACATTACTGAACTTAGGCGGTGAAACCCCGATACTAAATTATTTTGGTAGACTTGGAGAAAGGTGACATTACAAAGGGTTTAAATTATTTCCTTTTATAGAAGGTATGTATCTCAGGTTAGTGAGACATAAAAAATTGTGCTATTCTTTTTTTATTTTTAAAAAATAGTGAGACCCACATAATTTGTGTCTATGCATGAGACAAATTATCTTCTATCAAAGGAGGTTAGTAATCCCCATTACAAAAGCCATGAGTTTGAGTTAGACGGCTTACCTAGATATTCCATGAGCCAACTTTAAACTGATTCATCATGTGAAAATTACATTCTACGCAATGTTCACAAGTCCTGTGCAGTGTTTTATATGTGCAATTAACACCCAATGGTTGACGACCCATTTTCCCTGTATAAGTCTGACTTGGGAGTTGGGAATGGAAAGGTACAGTCCGGTACCGGACATATACAGCTTCAGAAAGCAAACATGTTGACATCTTCGTATTCTTGAGAAACCTAATTTTTCTTCAAATTGATGCTTATATTTCATACTTATCTTTTGAGGAAATTAAAATTTACAGCAACAATGTTTCAATTTTCTCCTTTTATATAAAGTTTGAACTTTATTTTTTTCTTTGATATAATATTTATAATATTTAGATTGACAATGATCAAATTTATGATATGTCACTTTTATTAGAAATGAATCCTCTACTTCTGAAATTATCATAGATAAATTTGTTGGAACAAGTATTGATATAAACCTATAATGCTTGTCTGTATGGATCTTCTTGTTTGAACTTCTATTCATGCATTAACAATGAACTCTACCATTCATGAAGTGATAAATTATCTATATCTTTAGCTTCTTTTATAATACAAACAACAAAATTAAGTCTTGGCATTAAGGATCAAAGAATTTTTTCAACAATTATTATTTCTTTTGTCTTGTACGTCTCATTTGAATTCGTATCTTATTAACAATGGTCATCACACAAGAGAAATAATCTACAATGACTCTCCTTACATCATTCTAAGTGTTTCAAATTCTGAGCGTAAAATTTAAAATTGTTGCCTCCTTACTCTTTCAACTCTTGCAGATCCTTAATACTTTTTTTATGAAGTCCTAAATATTCTTGATTTTTTTTTTTTTTACAAAATCTAATATATTTTCAAGATGGGATGATCAATGGACCGAAAGAAATAAGTACAAAAATAGACAAATGACATTTTCAATAATTTTGGACTAGACTCTTTGTCGCTCATAAGTTATAAGTCAACGTTATGCTTTCATTTTGTAAAATAAACATCTTGTTTGTGAAATTTGTCATTTTTCCAAAAAAAAAAAAAAAAAAACATTTCCAATTTAATGGTCAGTATTAATAGAGCTTCAAGAGTATTTGAATTAATTCATATTGATGCATGTTCCCTTTATATATATATATATATATATATATATATATATATATATATATATATATATATATATATATATATAAGAATAAGAAGCCTTATACCAAATTTTATTTATTAATTTATTTGCATCTAACGGCTCAAATATCTAAAAAACTAGAATATTTAGATAAAAATGGGATCAATGTTAAGTGCCAAACATGTTACATTTTTAAGGTTAAAAATAGGATAAATATCATTGTAACTGGTCAAAAACATAATATATATTGTCAAATGCAAAAGAATAATGAGTTTTTATGATTTGATGTGATATTGACTTAAAAGTATATCGATTTCAGGTTTATATTGATAATCAATGCATTGAGTGATTGAGAAAATCGAGAGAAGACAAAACTCAAGCAAGTAAAAACTGGAAGAGCATTATTTCATGTTACATCTCGCTAGCTTGCTCGCTTCAGCGAGCAAGTCTAGCAAGCAACACACCAAAAACGAGTTATTGAAGCCTTCTCCTCATTAGCTTGCTCGCTTCAGTGAGCAATCACGAATCCTTGCTTTAGTGAGCAATTTAGCGAGTAGCTTCGTAAACATAAGCCCATGGGTCTTATTGTTAAAAAGGGTAGAAATTAGGTTTTTAAAGATCATTCTTCAACGATAAAGAAGAGAGTGGAGGTAGAGGAACTTTGTTCTGCACCTGAGAAAGCATAAGAACGGTTAAAGCTTCACCGTGGAGACTGATTTATGAGTTTTTTTTTTTATGTTTTTCATTAGTTTCTTATCTTCTTTTTTTTCCCTAACTATGTCAGGCTAAGTTCCTTATTAACCAATGGACTTTTAGTGTTATTTACTCCTTCCTTTAATTTGATATTCAACTTTATGTTATGTAATTAATTTATTTTTCATTCCTAGCTTTGTTAATAAATTGATCACTCATAGATGAACACATGAATCTTGCATGACAATATAGATGTTGGTGTATGATTTCGATGGTTAATTGCTTGGTTTTGCTTGATCTAAGGATAAACTTTTGAAATCTATGACCTTTAGTTCTTGTTCTTAATGCTTGCCTTAGGAGAGATCACTATGGGATTATGGTTTTTAATAGGGTAAATGATTGAATCAGCAAAGTATTGAGGTGTAATCAATCTTTAAAAAATTGTCAATAACATGGATTGAACATTAGTTACAGGAAATCGCAGATTCATTAGAAAAATCAACACCCTAGCTACGCTTGCATTTTTATTTCTAACCGTTCTTGATTCTTGGTCTTGATTATTGTTATTGTTAGTTTAAAATTCAATTTTATAATTTGAATCATTATTCTCAAAAATCCTTAAGACCGATCCAATTTTGATTGCGTAGGTAAATTAGTACTTGATACATCAACTCTCGTGAGAGCGATAATCCTACTTTACCACTGTATTAATTGTACGATAGGTATACTTTTCGTAATAGCAACAGTCAACAATCAAAATTAAGAATGTAACTTACACGGTATAAAATGATCCACACTCGTGTATATATATATATATATATATATATATATATATATATATATATATATATATATATATATATATTGACACCGGTGTCAAATTTAAAGTTTGACACCTCATATGAGAGACGGTAGATCATATATATGTGTGTGTGTGTGTGATATGAACCTTTGACACCGGTGTAAAATTTAAAGTTTGGCACCTTATCGGAGAGCCGTTAAATAAAAAAAGATCAACGACTCTGGTTTGTAAGCATATGACAACATTAATCTTTTTTTATCTAACGGCTCTTAGATGAAGTGTCAAACTTTAAATTTGACACGGGTTCCAAAAGATTCTACCCCTATATATATATATATATATATATATATATATATATATATATATATATATATATATATATATATATATATGGGCAAGATATTCTTATACCGGTATAAGAGTTAGAAGTCTTACACTCAATCTTGACCATTAATCCACTTGTATCCAATGACTCACATTACTAAAATATTAGAGACCTTAGATATAAATGAGATCAACGGACAAGATTGATGGTGTAACTTACACCGGTATAAAATGATCATGACCCATATATATATATATATATATATATATATATATATATATATATTCATCGCCATCGGTCCCATTAGGATAATTTTAGTTAATTAATTAGATTGGATGATATGGGGGAAAATTAACTGTATTGAAAGTATGGCTAAATAATAAAAATCTTCATTGTAAATATTACTTAAAAATGATATTCATATTTCCAGCACGTGATCGAAAAAGTGAGAACCACTACTAGAAAAGTGGAAATTTTCGACGGAAATTTTCGACGGAAAATATTTCAGTCCAAATTAAAGACGGAAATTTCCACGGAAAATGTATTCCGTCGATAAATTTTGACGGAAATTAAGTTCCGTAAAAAATATTCGACGGAAATATGATTCCGTCGAAAATTTTCTACGGAAAAAGAATATTCCGTCGAAAATAATTTGAAAACAATAAATCAAAATGAAAATAATTTTAAGAAATTTCGACGGAATTCTGTTTCCGTCGAAGATTTTTCACAGAAAAATTATTCCGTCGAAAACAATTCCAAAAATATAAATAAAAAAGAAATTAATTTTTATGAAATCTTCGACGGAAAAATGATTCCGTCGAAGATTTTCACGGAAAAGGAATTCCGTCGAAAACAATTCCAAAAAAATAAATCAAAAAGAAATTAATTTTTATGAAATCTTCGACGGAAAATGATTCGTCGAAGATTTTCCACGGAAAAGGAATTCCGTCGAAAACAATTCCAAAAAAATAAATAAAAAGAAATTAATTTTTATGAAATCTTCGACGGAAAAATGATTCCGTCGAAGATTTTCCACGTAAACGGAATTCCGTCGAAAACAATTCCAAAAAAATAAAATAAAAAAGAAATTAATTTTTATGAAATCTTCGACGAAAAATGATTCCGTCAAAGATTTTAGCGGAAAAGGAATTCCGTCGAAAACAATTCCAAAAAAATAAATCAAAAAAAAATTAATTTTTATGAAATCTTCGACGGAAAATAATTCCGTCGAAGATTTTGACGGAAAAGGAATTCCGTCGAAAACAATTCCAAAAAAATAAATAAAAAAGAAATTAATTTTTATGAAATCTTCGACGGAAAAATGATTCCGTCGAAGATTTTCCACGGAAACGGAATTCCGTCGAAAACAATTCCAAAAAAATAAATCAAAAAGAAATTAATTTTTATGAATCTTCGACGGAAAAATAGATTCCGTCGAAGATTTTTCCACGGAAAAGGAATTCCGTCAAAACAATTCCAAAAAAATAAATAAAAAAGAAATTAATTTTTATGAAATCTTCGACGGAAAAATGATTTCGTCGAAGATTTTTTCGACGGAAAAGGAATTTAGACAAAATTCTTTG
>JAVKPL010013037.1:57500-65552 GCA_032173675.1 Gastrolobium villosum | reverse complement strand
TGAATTGCGGCCCCTCAAGGATTTGATGCTACCACCTGCTGCACAGTTGCCCACCATCCGGCACCATCCGAACTTCAGGTTTACACCCATTGAAAAAAAGTACCAAAACCTCATCACCAGATACTATTGGTCATGGGGTAATGAGGACATCTTCTCATTAGATCCTTGAAGCGGTTCCAGGCTGCACACATAGTCTCACCCTCAGCTGGGTGAAATTGGTGATATCATTCACCATCTGGTTAAACCTCTCCATGGAAAAGAACTCAGCAAAGAATTTATTTGAGAGACTCTCTCATGATGAAATACTTCTTGCTGGTTGATTCTTTCTTCTGGATTTCTATTTTCTTTAATTCTATCATGAGCTAATATTTCCGAGGTTGGATGATGGAATACCTATATACTGTAATGTTATAATGGATGCCTAACTTTGTTGTATCATTTTTTAAATATTATAATTTATTTTGTCTTGTGGATTAGTTGAGAGGTACATGCTTGATCCTTGATAAGGATGATGTGGAGAGGTACAAAATTGAATTCAAACCCTCACATAGATGATTTACACCATATAGCCATTGGAACTTGTCATTCAATGAATCCAATAATTAATTTTTGCATAGAGATTGGAAAATTAAGTTCTAGGTTATACATGTATGGTTTACAAAGAGTCTTTGCATAAAATTACGTGTTAAGATTACTAATTAGAGATTGATATAGCATTGCTACAACACAATTATAACATTAATTGATCCTAACCTATCTTTTAATATGACCTCTAGCTTTGTGTTTAGTTTTTTATTTTCTTTGCTTTAATTAGTTACTTTTAGTTTACTTGCCTTTACCTTTAAAAATCAGTCATAAAAACTACTTTTTTTCTTATTATTTTACTTAGATTTAAATCTTATAAATCATTTGTGTGGGAACGATACATGAAGTAACAGTCCTATATTACTTATTGATAACATACAATTCCTTAAAGTGTTAGATAATAATTTACACGAATACATTCCCTGCAAATTCAAAGCCTTTTAAAATCCCCAAAATCTTGTTATAGTAACAGAGCAAACGTCAACTATATGAGAGAAACCACCAAATCGCGTTACAATACCCTACACTAAGCTTTGTCCATATATGATTAAAAATTCTAAGCAGCTTTGTTCAAAGGACGTGTAATTATGCAACCAATTAGCCAGCGTAACAAGTGTCAAAACCGAGGTTCACAACCCACGATCGATGTTATTGTTCATTATTCGATGCAACATTGGCAAGCTCAATAACACGCATGCTATGATGCGTATTTCATGCTACAATAATCCTATAAACAACAGTAGCTGGGGCAACATGGCTTTCTATTATCTTTTCTGTGAAATTATGTTTCGGTAAAATTATCCAATAAAATATATATTGCATATATTAATAATATAATCTAATAATATTTCACATAAAAAAATCAATAGGTGAAAGCATAGTTATTTGGATCCACATAGGTTCGAGCCCAATAGTTTATTTTATCTTTAGAGTTTTCCCTAAGCTGGAATTAGTATTTGTTGAGCATTCCAAATATGATATCACCTTTGAGCTATGGCCCATATTATTATCTCACTCCTTTTTTTTTGGAAATATTAATTTCATCAGTTCATTGGCAAGTACAAGATTAAGACTTTAAATCCTTTCTAAATGTGATATTTGGAAGGATCAAACTCATATTATTATCCTCACATGTTCAACTCTCATGCGTCAATTAAATTATCACTATTTAATATTATCTCACCCCGTTAATATTACATTGATCTATTCCACCCTTTAAGGAACACATCCCCTGACAAGTTCGATATACTATTGAGCAACACAAATTTAACTATATATATATATATATATATATATATATATATATATATATATATATATATATATATATATATTTTTTTTTTTTTTCTTTAGAAGTTAAAGCTTTAATTCTCAGATTAAACAATGCTTTTTTATGGGGTGTTAGTTTGTCTTTTAACATGACAAGAAAAAAGTTTCTACGCACACAACATTTTGTGGGACCCGCATTTTTAAAAAATAAAAAAATAATTAAGGCACGCAAAATGAATTTCTATAACATTACACAATCACTTTTGATACAACATAACTCTTATAAAATCTTTTTTTATTTGTAAATTAGTTTTGTTAAAAAGCTATATCTAGCTCCAACTTTTATCATAAAGACAGCGAAAAAGAAAAAACTATTACATAGAACACATGTAAAAACACATTACAACGTAAACAGCTCAAACTATGAAATCTAATTAAAATCGCCGTTTTGCCAAAAAGGCGAAAACCTTTGACTCAACTAACTAACACCACGATGCAAAACAAGTTTTGATCCCCAATATTTTATGTCATTTGCACATTCTCTACCTGTGCTTTCGCATATGCAATGTATAAAAGGGAGGGGGAATTTCAATCAATTAAATAAGAAATAAAGTATTTGCAACTGAACCAATATTTCCTTTTTAAAATGAGGTAGGGAAAGACCTATACCAGAACCTGCATGTGACCTTGATCAACCAAGACTATCATGAGTGTGACGTGAACAAATTTTGGTGGTTACAGAACAAAGCAAACCAACTAATCATTTAACCGTTTTTTTAAATTAAATTATTTATATATATTTTTTAATATTATCCATCAGTTCATCGATTACTCAATTAGTCTGATTCGAGCCGGGTAAGACCACATGAGTGGCGAAATTCTTTCTACCAATTAAATTTTAACACAACTACACCCCAAGCATTCGAACTCGAACAATTGAAACCATTGGTTAAACATGAGCAATCTCTTACTAATTGATCCACATGCGCGATGATTTATTTATAATTCTTTTTGCAGCAAGGGCATTCTGACAATAATTTCCTCTTTATATATTTATTATGCTTTTCAGTTTTATTTTGTGAATATGTTTTAAAAATAAAGCTACTATTATGATTGAAGAATCTCAACATGAAAACCCAAAGGATATGAAAGATGTGGGAGAAAGAAGAAAAATGATATGCGGATATTATGAATGGCCGGAACATTAATGTAGGTTCACATTCTTTCTTGCTGCATCAATTGCGCACAATAATAACACAGTTTTCCATGATTTGATACGGTTTTTGAGGTTGGTTTAGTCAATTAGAATAAACAGGGCCTCAAGTTCTTTTAATTTGGGTCATCTTAATAATTAATATAAATCATTGTAAAGATTGCATGATTGAGCTAATTAAACCAATTAATATCTTTGTTGTGGTACCAGCATCTTTTGCAAATTCTAAATCTTTGCTTATATTTTTGGTGCCTTTGACCACCTTGAATAGTAAAGTTTATATCGGATAGACTCAAAAACATATGACTAAAACAGTCATGTGATGATTGATCTCGAGACACACTCTAATATATATTTTATACACTTTGGTAGTTATTTAGATTTTGACTTTAAATTGGTTGTTCTAGTGGAGGTTGGAATTGACTAGAGAAGCAAGTTATGTTATGTGTCATAACTCGAGCCTTAGTTAAAAATAGATAATTTACTATAATTAGTTGTCTTTAATTGTTTATAAGCAATTATAATTTTTATTTAACTTATTATATCTTTCTTGAGTGTTTAAAATAAGATAATTTTTTCTACTATATTCAAATCAAGTTTTGAATTACCACCAAGCATGTGGATCAATTGTAAATGTTTGTTTCAAGTTAATTGGAGATTTTGAGTTCGAGCCCTAAATACGCAACTATGTTAAAAACTTGGTAGGAAGATTTTTGTTACCCTTTTGTAGTCATGTCTGACTTGAATCGAATTAGTTGCATAATCGATGAGTTAATGAAAAATAAAAAAACTAAGTTTTAAATTTAATCCGAATGAGAATGTTTCTCGATCATAATTTTTAATATTTTCATTTAACAAATAAGAAAGATTGTAGATGATCCTTTAATTGATACTATTTAGTTTTTAGGATGCTTAATTATTAAAAATACATTAAAAAATAAACCTTATTCACTATCTACTAATTATCTTATCTATTCATCTAAGCTACGAATCTAATTTTAATTTTTGTATCAAATGATTTAATTTATGGGTGAGTTTTGGAGTAATGATGAAATTATTTTTTTTGTAATTGAAAGGTCACGAATTTAAATAAAATAATAATATTTTCATCAAATATAAAGATAAGACGGCATAATCAACTCTCATTCCTATCATAAAAAAAAAAGTAAGAATCTTATGCATGGTATTTTTTTTTATCATATGAGGCCCAAGAACCCAAAATTTTGAGGTATTAATTTAAAATAATAAAAATCTGATTAATTGATAGAGATTAGAAAGTGAAATACGGATGTGCTGGGTGTTAGAATAAAAGTATAACAACTCAACCAATTAATTTAAGTGATAAGCAAACATAATGGGTTGTTCAAGTGATAATTAGTAAATGGGTTTTATAATTCTCATTTAACATGAGAATTTGAATTTTTCTACACACCCTTCGATTTCCGTGCCAACGTGGGTCCTACACATAATTTTTTCTAACATACGGGTCCCACATGTTTTTTGTCTATATAACATGAGAATTCAATTCTCATGTTGAATGAGAAATATAAAACTCTTAGTAAATATGATCTAAGTAGTAGAGAGATTTTAATGATGTAAATGATTCAAATATGTTAGAAAGCAGTTAGGAAGAGATGGAAAAATAGTAGATAAGGGCAAATTTAATATAGTACGAATTAATCTCAAACCTAGAAGATGGAGAATGCCTTGTAAAATTAAGAATGGAAAAGGTAGAGTGCATTTGAATAATTTGTTTAAAAACATATATATAATTAGGCTATTATATATAATACCACTGTTGTAAACTCTTTGATATTGGTAGTCTTTCCTGTCTTTGTAAAGAGGCATAACTTCGTTTATAAAAATAAAAAATAAAAAATAAAAAAAAGAGGCATAACTTCCCCCAATTTAAACTTTCATTTACTAATCCTCTAATTATCTTAAAATATGTTTTCATACATTTTAATATAAAAAAATTAGGATTTAGACTTGAAGGAAAGTGGAGATATTAACTTTCAAATTTCAAGAAATTGTGAATTTTATTTCTTTCGCCCCCTCTCACAAATTTGTTTTGACTCTAATGATTTGAACTTGAAACCATTGATTAAGAAAAAAAATATCTTTAATTAAACCAATGGTTATTGGTCCTGTTTCTAATTTGGTCACTACGAAAGATTTTATCCATGATATACAGATTTGAAGAATCATTCTTGACCATGGATGCCTTTAAAATTCGTACAAGCAATCACATATAATAATTAGAGATTACTAACACCAAACACAAAAGGGAGTAAAATATCCGAAGAAACCACAAGAAAGAATCTCTTATTCTCGGCGGCAGGTAAAAAACGGCTAGAAGGGGTTCATTTGTAGGTCATTGAAATATAAATATCAAAATAACACTATCACCCCTTTTGTTTCGCTCGAGGATTATAGGCATTTTTTGGTCACTTTAAGCGCATATATAAATAAATATATATATATATATATATATATATATATATATATATATATATAGTTTATATTTCTGCCGCTGTTATACGTGCAGCAATCAAATATTTGCCATATATATACTTGAAAGCATTAAATGCAGGGAATCATAATCATACACTTATCGTTATTGTACGTGAAGCGGTTGCAGAAATGATTATACCAATATATATATATATATATATATATATATATATATGAGAAAAATATTTCTTAAGTCACTTGAGATATATTTATCTCCGATCAACCCAAAACTACGTCATTTTTTTTTCTTATATTAATTGATTCACCTTTGAATGGTTATGATTCCCTTTTTCTTTCTCTTCCATTATCACCATTGGTCCATCTTTGTACGGTTATGATTTAGTGGCCGGAGATAAAGTTATCTCAAGTGACTTGAGAAATGATAAGTCATATATGGGGTAAACATTTCTCAAGCAGCTTGAGATAAGTTATCTCCGGCTAGCCCAAAACTACGTCGTTTTGATTAATAAAGAGTGTTTATGTGATTTTAGGTGAATTAATGAAGGGTGTTTCAGTAAAATGTATATGATATAGTATTACAAAACACCCTTCATTAATTCACCTAAAATTACATAAACACCCTTCATTAATCAAAACGACGTAGTTTTGGGGCTAGGGAGATAAACTTATCTCAAGCTGCTTGAGAAACGTTTTTCCCTATATATATATATATATATATATATATATATATATATATATATATATATATATAGGGTTTTATAATTCTCATTCAACATGAGAATTAAATTTTTCCTACACACCCTTCGATTTTCGTGTTGATATGGGTCCCACATATAATTTTTTCTAACACATGTGTCCCACATACTTTTTATCTCTACAACATGAGATTTGAATTCTCATTCAACATTTAACTCTAGAGTAAGATTTATAAGTCTTACTCCTCATCCTATCTGTTGATTTCCGTCCATCCAACGGTTATAATTTAGGAAGTTATTTTAATTAATTAATTATTATTTACACTATAAATGACAATTGTTGATTTCCGTCCATCAATGACTGAGATGGGGAGTAAGATTTAAAAATCTTACTCTGGAGTTAAAAGAACCCTCCCCTATATATATATATATATAAGATATATTATTCTACCTACCTCTTTTTCTGCTTACCTTTACTCTCTAACATTATTAGATCAAAATCTCAATAGGAAAGAGAAATGATAAAGATAGTTGAGATTTTAATCTAACTGTGTTGAAGAGTGGTAGGCAGAAATAAAGGTAGGTAGAATAACTCATCCCTAGGGGTGCTTAATGAACCAGGGGCCTTTGGCTCGCCTCATGAAGGTCTGAGTTTATACGTCTAAAACTGGTTGTTGGCACCAGGCTTGAACTTGCATAAAAGCTCGTTTAAGAAAAAGATCTCAGGCTCCAATTCACAAGCTCGACCTTAAAGCCTCTCAGGCTGGCCTAGTATATATATTTTTTTATTTTTTATTTTTTATACTACTTGTAATAGTCATCTCTTTCTCCTCAATCCATTTCAGCCCATTTTATTGGTTAAACAGACTTTTTGAATAATTTTGTTCTATATTATGATGTTTTGATATATATTGAATTTATGAATATTTATGGAATTACTAGTGTTGTTGATTGTATATTATGTTTGGATAATTTTTTGTTGTATTAATTTTTTTTAAACAGGCTAAACCAGGCTTTTATTTTTTGTAAATAAGCCAGGCCACAGGTCTATAATTATATTTATAACAAGTAACAAGCTTAGTCATGCTGACACATTTAAACACGGGCTTAGCCTTTTAAGATCAAAGCTCGGCTCGGTCCGTTAACATCCATACTCATCCATATATATATATATATATATATTGAGATAGGTTATTCTACTTACTTTTTTTCTGCCTACCTTTGTCTACTACTCTCTAACACCGTTAGATCATAATCTAAATTAATATTTATATTTCTCTCTCCTCTTTAAATTCTGATCTAACAGTGTTGGAAAGTGGTAGGCAAAATGTAACACCCCGTGTATACCCAATTTGTTAACATACTATCGTATTATGTCACGCTTAATTAAAATGCGGAATAACTTTTTCATTAATTCAATTATGACGTTATTAACCTTAGGCAAGTTGATTACTTAATCAATTTCATAAAATATCGCCTGTATGTAAATTGTAAGACAACTAACTGAATACCTCATTACATACATAAAGTGAGTATCTAAGTCACGGATCTACAACACATAGCCCGGAAAACATCCTGATACATTATTACAACTGAAGTCTAAATACATAAAGTCAAACCAATGTGGCATGGACAATCCTCATGCTCACCAAATAAGGCCATAAATGCCCACAACAGTCTCAACAACAACAATAGAAATACCGAAACTAAAAGCATAAAAACAACAGGCATATCCAGCATCCAACATGTCAGCATATAACAACAATATCTAACTCAGCTCTGGCCTCCTGCCACCCGAGGTCTCAACTCCAGGGT
>JAVKPL010013037.1:0-52500 GCA_032173675.1 Gastrolobium villosum | reverse complement strand
ATCTTTATATCTCTTCATTTAAAAAAAACACATAATTCAAAAAAAGACAAGAGTTTACAAAAAATCTCCTCCTAGGAGCTTTTAATTTTCAGCTTTTTTGTTCATTATAAAAAAAGAACTTTTCACTGTAAAAGCTTTTCCTAAAACCTGTTTAGCCTAATTTATACTTATAAATAGCTTCTAGCTTAAAAAAAAGAGTCCAAACAGGCATAAAGCTTCAACTCGATATTAGTCTTAGAGGAAGGATATTCTTACTACCAAAATTTTCTACTACCAACTTACTACTTATGTAATCACCATTGAATCAAAGAGAGAGAATGCTAAAAAGTTTTTGAAAAAGGAGAGAAAATGGTGATCCAATGGTGATTAGATAGGTAGTGAGTTAGTAGTATAAGACTTTGGTAGTAAGAATATCCCTCCTCTTAATCTTATAACCATCTCAAAAAGTTAAAGTTTGTAGAAATATCCGAAAGTCAACTAACTTCAAAGAAATAATAAGGGTCAATATATCAAAAAAATAAAATAAAAATAAACGTCATGTAATTCAAGTGGACATTATAAAAAGACCTTTATATGCTCTTCTACAATCATAATCTAAAACTATTTTAAAAATATATGTTGGCAGTTTATGTATACAAATGCAACTAACTCCATAACTGTAATAACTGAAATAGTATATCTAGCTGGGGTATAATATTTGGTCAAATGTTCCTGGAGGGAGAGAGAATCAGATGTGAAACATGGGGACACATGTGATCACATGAATGTTTGGAGAAGGAATAGGACAACAGGTTGAGACCTTAGCTGAGGAAATGGTCAATAAGCTTTAAATGAACAAATAATTAACTTATCATAGAGAATACCATGTGCTTCTCAGACCGCCACTATATCCCAAGCTGAATATATAATTAAATAAGGTGAACCTAGCTACCTCCAAAATTTTATTATAAAAATTACATTAATGAATTTTATATTAGGAGAAATGAATGCTATATGATTTTTTTTTTAAATGTACAATATATCATATAATGTTATGGGAAAATTGTTATATTTATAAAAATTTTGTTTACAAACTCAATTATGTATTCTCAAAAATAGACTCAACTAGGAATATATTCCTGAAAATACATAGTGTAATTTGTAAACAAAAATTTTATAAATATAATCTATCCCAACGTTATAATGTATAAAACTCGCGATTGATTTAATAGGTGAAGAAAAAGTAAAGAAATAATGAGTTATTAGTCACAAATAAATTTGTCCCTTCATTATGTTTAGTGTGTGAAATGTATGAGTGTAATATGTTTCTCAGTAGGGATGGAGTATGTATTTGTAACAATGCTATAGAAAGGTAATGGTAGACCAAAGCTCTACTATGGAGTGACCATGAATGATTTCAGGTGAATACTCAGAATTAGGGAGAGTGTGAGGGTACAGTAGCTTAGATGGCTATATTCCAACAAAGTAATGGTAGACCAAAGCTCTTTTGTTTTTGCATAATGTTGCCCAATAAAATCTTGAGGCCCAAGAATTTAGTCAGGTACTTGAAATGTCCAATAATTTTTCTCCTGGGCCTAAGGAGAAAAGGATGAAATAGAAAGATAGTGGATCATTTGAGATTTCTATATCTCACCTTTAGGGTTGAGAGTTCATCCCCACGAAACTTCCCTATCAAATATTGGCCAATATCAAACCAAACAATTTGCAAAATTCTTCACACAATTTTATAGCAATAAAACTTTGGGAAAGGATATTATGACAACCAAGTTGTGTTACTACCAAGTGACTACCAATCAATCTCACTGTTAGATCGATTATCTTGATCCAACGGTTATATTTATTTCCATCTTTGTATGGTCATGATTCCCCATATTTAAAGTGAAAGCATTAAATATGGGAAATCATGACCATACAGGGATGAAAATAAATATAAAGTATTAAATTTGGGAAATCGTGACCATACTAAGATAGAAATAAATATAACCATTGGATCAACATAATCGATTTAACGGTAAGATTGATTGGTAATCATTTGATAGTAACACAATTTGGTTGTCACAATATCCTTTCCCCTAAAACTTTTATCTAAGGTGCAACAGAAATTTCCATCTCAATTTATCGTATTTTATTTTAATTTTTTGTAGCGGGTATATCATGTCATATTTCTCATATGGCGGCAAATTAGCTATATGAACCGTACTAAGTACTATTGTATAAACCCAGTTTCTTTATATGAAGGAATGAAGGTGGTTCCACTAAGCATGCCATTTTTATTTTTATTTTGGTTAAAATCTTCGACATGAAAATTACACGTGTTCTTTTTTATAATCAATGAAATTCTGAATTTTGATCCAATTAATCAAAATGGAGAGACAAATTAACTCTATCTAATTTTGTCACTATCCTACGTAACAGTGAGTGGACAATTTTTTTTATTTTTTTAACTTCGATATTACTAATATGATTCCAACTTGATGAAATTTGGTTAGAGTAAGAAAACCCAATATACAAACTATCAAGTGAGATGAAAATTATAAATTTATAAAAATAAACCTTAATTGGTCCGTAGTGGAACCTTAGTTACAGTATGAGTTGCTAGTAACACCTATGAGCTACTTGCTACGAATGAGAGGCTATTTGCTACACTTTAAGTGCTACAAATAGCCATGAACAGTTATAAAAGCTTTGAAAATTTAGGAGAAAAAATAACGGTAGTTGATTGTGCTTCCTCTTACAAGGGTGAGGAGTATAGAGTGTTTAGGACCCCTTGTAATGTTAACATAACCTTTTATTTATAGACAAAAATGTTAGTTGTTTCATATAATACTTGAAGCCTACATCTTTATGATTATGCCAGTGTCTTTGGTGGTTACCAAATTGTGCACCTTTATGATCATGTTATGCGTCTTTAGTGGTTACCAGATTCTTCCCTCCATAATGCGTGTCTTCCATCTTCAAAAGTGGGTCTTAGGTTTCTCGATCATGCGTGCACTAATGAATAAATGTTCAAAATTAATATCCTCTCGTTATTGGAAACTTTCGGGTTATTTGAAATATTATATTAATTCCAATAGTAATATTATGATAGACAAAATTGTAGTAGTTCATCCAAAATAAGCTACGTGATAGAAATCGATAATCACACAAATCGAAAATGAAAAGAGAAAGAGAGAGAATAAACACAGAGATTTACTATGGTTTACCCAATTTAGACTACGTCCAGCTTGTCTGTAATATATTTACCTCACCGCCACTTGTTACAAGTCACTCGGTTTACAAGGAAAATATAAATAGGATTAGAAATCCCTAACAGTAGTTATTCATTGGCCAAGGCCCAAACTACTAAGAAAATTACAATAAATCAAAGGACCACAATAGTACCTAGTCTCTACGGGCCTGGGCCCTGCCCCTGGATCCTCGCCGGGGCGGCTCCCCCGGACCCCGCCCGCTCACCCGGGAGCGCGACTCCAGTTGTCTTTCTGCTGACCCCGACAACTAGGGTCATTATCAACATACGAAATATGAGCCATACCCAACACTACGTCCATAAGAAATATCAAAAAATTTATAAAAAATTTCAAAGTATACAATATACAACACTCAAATTTTTCGTTAAACCAAAGAACCTCATATTCATCATCTTGTTATTTCTCATGCAATTGGATTTTTTCATTTCTTTCTCTCTCAAACAGTTCACTCACTCAAGCACACCAGTTTAATATTTTATTACTCCTCTTAAAATCAAGAATAAATTAATTTACCGTTATTTCCAATAATAATAAAGTCAATTAATTCTCCATTATTAACTATAATGGAGCCAATTAATTTACTATTATAACAGAATAAGTCAATTTTCCATCCATACGAATCAAGCAAGAGTTTAATGTCCATTAACTTTGACTTAAAGACTAACAATCTCTCACTTGAAGTAAAGTAAAAAGAAAATCCATATAATATTTGTGCTCATCTTCTTCAGTGATGTTGCTCCACTCCCATTAAATTAGAAAGCTCCCACTTGACCAGAATTTCCATGAGCAATTATTGAACAAAGAGAAAATAAAACATTGGCCTTGAGACACACTACACATAACCCAAATCAAAAACGAGTTCTAACTTTACTCGATTCGTTAAACACGACCAGTACACATATGTAACCCCAAACCTATTGACCAAAGAAATTGGGGTTGCATGGCATGATGTTGCAACTCCTCATAATGATCATCATAATCCATCACGAGTTGCATGGCATGATGCAAAGAAATTGGAGATTAAAGTTGAACTATTCCCCTTAATTATGGATTTAAGCTCGAGATAAATAAGCACATTAACAAATTATCTACAAACCTAAAATTTAATTCATCAGTGATTTGAATTGCTAAATATACACCCATAATGATCTAGCTTGGGAAAGCTTAGATAAAACTTCTCTTAAATCTCTATTCGCGAAACACCAAAACATTCTTATAATATCCCACATTAGTAAATTCAATAATTAGGAATTTACCATGATTTACAAATTAAATAATTAGATTAAATCTAATTATTAGATTTAATTAGATACAAAATCTAATTTAGTACAAAGTAAGTCACTGTTTATATGAAAGTGCAATTTCAGTGAGTTTTGTAGTAAAAATGCAAATTAGGCAAAAATACCCAAAATTGATGAATATTACTAATAAAAGTCATATATTTGAAAACTATGAAAGTTGGACACATTTTGTAAAATCGTAAGTCATTTTGCTAGACAGAGTAAGAAGTGAGGTCAAAATAGAAAATTACCATGTGTAGTGGTGTTTCCAAATACTACTGATAAGTGACCAAAGAAAAGGAAAATAGAGACACAAAGCCTCACATTTCACTCTCTTCTTCTCCAACCCTTTGACAGCCCCATAGAAGAGAAAATGAAGGAAATTTCAAAAATTGCAAGGAACTTAACTCTCTCATTTCATAACCACATCACTTGGTTCCAAAGGCAAACTTATGTCAAATTTCCTCCTCTACACAACCCTCCTTGTAGTGACCATCAAAACGCCCGAGAGAGTCAGATATTCAACCTTCTCTATTTCAAAAATTTGAGGGAAATTGGTGATTTTTAATGTTTTGGGGGCAATAGAGCTAGGGGCTTACTTCCCCTAATATTCTAAGGTGTTCTATAGGCGTTCTATGATAAGCTTCCATAACTCAAACATCATTTTCGTGGATTTTTAAGATTGTTAGGTTTTGGATGAATAGTGTCATGAATTTTGATGTTTTATGTGGATTTTAATGGTTGGTTGTTGTTGTGGTATGTTGTAAAGTTGATCCCACCATAGCTCGAGTTAATGTTATAGGTTATTTCCACCGATTGGAGTCCAGCATAGCTCAAGTTGGTGATTTGTGAATTTTTACATAGAGGTAAGTCGTGAGAATGATTACTTAAATATGTTATAACCAAATGCTTAGTGATAAATGTGTTAAAGAATATATAGAACGTATGAATAATCACACTTCCACAATTATGCCATAGGTTGCCTAGTGTGGATTGAGTGTGATTGAAGCTTATAAGGCTTGAAGGAAAGTGTAACACCCCGTGTATACCCGGTTTGTTAACACATCATCGTATTAAGCTATACTTAATTAAAATGCGGAATAACTTTTTCTTTAATTCAATTATAACGTCATTAACCTTAGCCAAATTGATTACTTAATCAATTTCATGAAATAATGCCTGTATGTAAATTGCAAGACATCTAACTGAAATACCTCATATATAAATATAAAAGTGTGTATCTAAGTCACAAAACTACCACACGTAGACCGGACAATATCCTAATATAATTATACAACCCAAATCTAAAATAGCAAAGTCAAGTCAATATGGTATGGACAATCCCCATGCTCACCAAATCAACAGCTTAAACAATAATGTCTCAACATAGAAATCCATAAACTGAAGCTAACAACATAAACAGTAAACAGGATCCAACATCCAATCATAACAACATATAACATCAAGATCTAACTCAGCTCTGGCCTCCTGCCACTATGGGCCTCAACCCCTGGGTTACCTGAACCTGAAATAAGCATCCCCAAACGTGGGTGAGATCTCTAAACAAGAAATCTCAGTAAGATAAGGGGTCCTCAAGGATCTTCCATCCCAAGCTCACTTACATGTGCAATATAAGTTCAAAAGCAGTAATTTCCAATATAAGTTCCAAAACTATGCAGTGCAACATATATTCATGCCATGTGTGTTATCACTATTCTACTGGCCAGAGAAATACAGGAATACGTCTATTACCTACAATAGTACAAGGAACATCGCTTGCACCTCACCCACAGCCTCACCGTCTTGTATGCATCACATATAGGGGTGTTAACAGGCCGAGCCGAGCCGAGCTTTGGTCTTAACTGGCCAAGCCTGTATTTAAACGTATCCGACTGGCCTTAGTATAATAGCCCAATATAATTAATTAGCAAAATACATGTGATTAGATAATTAAGCATGTAATAGGGAGATATTTCCTTCCAAAGTTTTGACCCATTGGAGAAGTTGTGAGATTTGAGAGTTGCTACTTCCATGGAAGCTTGAGGAGTAACCAATCCTTGGTTGTGCAACCATTGGTGGTAAGATTCTACTCCTTGAACTCTATTTTCATGAGAAATGCATGATTGGGGAAGATGATGAATAGTGTTTAGGGTTTATGATTATGTGAGTAAATGGGCTATGTTGGCCTAGAGTATGTTGAGAAAAATGCTAGGAATGACATTTAATCGGTGAAAATGAGTTTAAATAGTCGTATGATTTTGTTTGGAAAATTACAAGATTATGCATTTGACTATTGTTTGGCTTGTTTGTGTAATCAATGGTTTGGTTTGGGTTGATTGTTGATATTGTCCATGTGATGCTTAGGATTGAGGCATTTGGACCAACCGTGAGTAACCAACTGTTGGAGCAAGCTATTGAGCTCAGTTAGCTCCTTGAAGTTAATGTTGTGTTGTGAAGATTGGTGAAGAACAAAGGTTTAGTTGGAAGCTTTGAGGTAAGCCTTCGGACCTTGGGTGTAATTCCCTTTATTGTTCCACCAAGCCCTGAACGGGTAATGGGTGTGTTGTTGTATATAAATGCAATGAAATAGAGTAATGCTTCGTTATATGTATTTGCATGCTTTGGTGTGACATAGGATGGTGTTTCCCTATGTTGGTATGTAGCATGACGATGCGTAAATCATACTTGGTAGTTTAGCTGGCCAGTAGGACTATTTGCATCTGAGTATCCTTAGGACAGCTCGAGAGCTCGAGGGATTTCTCCTGGAGATGCTGTTTACACTTGCATGGATATGTATTTGCTGCATTATTATTGTCATTGCTATTACACTGTTATTGAACTAAGGGGTGGAGAGATGCTCCAAGGGCCCCTGGTTTACAGGATATATTCGTATATCTCACCCCATGTTGTTGGGGACCCCCTTTCAGGCAAGGATGCTGCAGGAGCCTCTGATGGCAAGTGGTCATACTTGAAGTAAATGGACATAGGAAGACTTAGGGTCATTTGATTAAGCATGCTATTTTGTAGTTCCTATGTACAAGATTGTAAATGAAAGTCATTTGTTATATGCATGCTATGTTTAATTGGTTGGACTTAGCCTATGCTCATCCCCTTTGGTATCTCTCTTGTTGATGGGAGCCAAGGAGTTGATCATAGTGTTTTGTAGCTAAGTCCCATGATTTTTAATTGAAACTTGTAATCATGATATAATGTGGTAATTATTGGATATATGTATATATGATGAAATGATATGCATGCTTCTCTTAATGTATGAGTATCTAGAGAGACTAGAATTCATGTATTGAAAGGATTATATGATATAAATTAGGTGAAAGAATACCTTTAGGTTGGAAAACCAATTAAAAACAAAGATACCCTGTCATGTTGTCCAATTTTCGTATCCTATAGAATAGATTTGGACCCTTGTGTCTTGATGGAAGTTGTAGATATGTTTCTTAGCTTTCCATAGAGACCAAGATTGTGTAATTTGGATAAGTATAACTCAAGTTATGGTTAAAACACCACAGGTACGTCAAACTGCCCTGTTTTGGGTGCTTGCTCCTGACTGCCCACGCTCTTAGCGTGAGATTCACGCTATGAGCGTTCTGACTGCCCACGTTATGAGCGTGAGATCCACGCTATGAGCATGGGGGTCCTGGGGAATTCAGCATTCCATTTCGTAAAAATCTCATAACTTGGGCTACGGTGCTCCGATTTGAGCGCGGTTTGAACCCACGCGTAAATAATGAAAAATCCTATAATATAATGGACAAATGGAGACCATAATAAATGAAATTAAAGTATGTTATTAAGCTTTAAGTATTTTATTACGCAATGTATTATGGTTATGGTCACGCAATTGGGTAATTTTAATTCGGCTTGTTTTAAAAGAAATATTTAACCGGATTTTAATTGCACCAATGTGATTGTAACTGCGCTTAATATCATAAGTCAATGTTAACAAACCGGTTCTAGAACGGGGTGTTACATTTTATGGTATCAGAGCAGTTTTGTAGGGAAACTTGTGGACTATTGTTATATGTGTTTGTTGTTTAATGCTTTGTAGTTGTTTTGGTACTCTTGATGATTATTGCATTTGTGATCACTTAGTGTGAGCCTGATCAACTCATTTCTGGGTGTAACTTGTGTAGTGTCATGACGAGGAACCGGAATAACGCCGAGGCATCGAATGCAAACGTTCAGCCAGATCCTGTGTTGGCTGCTTTGGTTAGGCCCCGTGGTGGTCGTGGGGCAACAGTTGGGCAGCCGGATCCTATGGTTGAAACCCTGGCAGCTGTGCACAGGGAGTTGGAAGTTAGTCGTCAAACTAACGAGAACTTACTTAAAACCAATGAGGACACGCGGAATGCTATGACCACGATGATGAACGAGCTGAGGGCGATGAGGGGTGCTAGACCCGAGAACCGGCAACCCTCTCCTCCTCCTCACACTGCCACGCCTACTCCACCTGCTCACAATGAAGAAGATGGAGCGGGTAATAATGAGGGTGAAGCAAGTGACCACTCAGGTAGTCATAGCCATCATACCGAGGTGCGTCAACCCCATGCGGAACAGGTTGATGAGCACGAAGCCGAAGAAAGAAGATTAATGGCGTTCAGAAAACACAAACCTCCTTCTTTTAAAGGAGAATATGACCCTATGGTGGCAGCGAAATGGCTCCAAGCTATGGAGAAGATTTTCAGGGTTATGAGGTGCCCTGATGCATTGAAATTGGTCTACTCCGTGTATATGTTGGAAGAGGAAGCGGAGGATTGGTGGACTAATACTGTGCAACCTCTTGAAGTTGAAGGCCGAGAAATTACCTGGCAATTGTTTGAGACGCTGTTCTTAGACAACTATTTTCCTAGGGAGGCTAGGGAAAGGAAGCAGAATGAGTACAACGATTTGAAGCAGGGGTCAATGTCTATTGATCAATATTTTGCCAAGTTCAATGAATTGGTGAAATATGCTAATTATGGAAGAGCCTTACCCTCTTCAGCTGAGATGACCTCCAAGTTTCAGTGGGGTCTGAATGAGAAGATGTCTCGGAAGATGTCAAACTGTGACATCCGAGAGTTTAGCCGGTTTGTGAATCAGTGCCGGAAGGTAGAAGAGGTATATGGTATTAGCATTAATAGCTACGCAAAACATTTTAATCCCAAACTTTGTAATCTTAACCTACTCATTTTTCTATGATTTTTCATATTTTATTTTATTTTTCGGAGCACCTTTCCGGTACACGCTTTTCCATAGCCAGTATCAGTTCTGGCATCAGTTCTCATTATTTTGACTTGAGACTTGTTTTAGAAGTCCTACATATTATTCTAGTGATTATCATGCACTTATTACAATTTTCCGGGGTACTTCACCGGTACGCATTTATATCGGGTATCAGAACCGGTATCTGCGCTTTTCGCCCGAAAAGTGACTTTCAGCATTATTACCCACTTATTATAATTATTAAAGCCATATAATAATTATTAGGGTCAATCATGAAATTATTTCCTAATTATCACATTTATTTAATTAATCACCTTAATTAGCGGTGCGGGTTCTTACACAGTGGAAAGTAGATGCTGAAAAAGCATAAGATACTACTATATGGAAACCGTTATGAGAAGAAAGCACAACAAGGTTATTTGCCTAAAGACTAATAACAACCAATGGGTGTCGAATAAGGAGGAGCTAAAGAGTTTGGCAATGAATTTCTATAAGAATTTGTTTACAGAGGAAGCCTCTCACAGGATCTGGTTGGAGAATAACAGATGGCCGATCTTAACCCAAGAAGAGGTAGAAGTCATGGCTAAAATCCATAATTTGATGAAGATGAACAAAACTCTAAAGCAAATGGGGGCCTACAAAGCCCCAGTCAACGATGGTTTTCCCCTATTTTCTTCCAACACTACTAGCAAAAACTGAATCAACAAATTCTTGATTGCTTGCAGAAGATATGGATCACCCTGAGAATATAACAGCTCTAAACTCCACTTTGTTGGTTCTTATACCTAAGGTTAGCAACCCTTATCTTAATTCAGTTTTGACCCATTTCTTTGTGTTCAGTATTATACAAACTGCTCAGCAAAATAGTAGTTCACCGTCTAAAGAAAGTAATGACAAAAATCATATCACATGTCCGAGCTAGTTTTGTCCCTCAGAGACATATACACTATAATATCATAATTATTTAGGAGCTAATCCATAATATGCATAAGATGAAGGGTAGGAAAAAATCTATGGCAATCAAAATTGACCTAGAAAAAATGTATGATAAAATTAGCTCGGGATTTTTGGAAAAAGCTTTGGTTGAAGTCAGCCTTCCCACCAAGATGAGGGAGATCATTATGTCGAAAGTATCTTCGACTCGCATTAATGTTCTGTGGAATGGACCTCTTACTGAGGAATTCCCCCCTTCAAGAGGAGTCCATCAAGGAGACCCTTTATCTCCGTATTTGTTTTTCATTGGAATGGAAAAGTTATCCAACCTGTACCAAAAAAAAAAAAAAAAAGTTATCCAACATTATAGATACGGTAGTAGAGGGGAATTTATGAAAGCCGATTCAAATAAAAAGGAATGGCCCCAAGATCGCCCATTTGAGTTTTGCTGATGATTTGGTGTTATTTGCGGAAGCAAATAGAACAAATGAACGTAATACTTTAGTGTCTATCATTGTTCAGTGACATTTCAGGTCAAAAAGTTAGCATTCAAAAGACAAGTATCTTTTTTTTTAAGAACACTCCAGATAATGAAGTTGAGAGTATCACTGAGTTAAGTGGCTTTAAAAGAGTTCGTACAGTTAGTCGATACTTGGAAGAATGGATGAATCATGGCAGAGTAACTAAGCAATCCTACAGTTTGTCGATACTCTTGCACAATCGGTTATGTCTTCCCTTCCATACTATCATATGCAATATGCCCTTCTGCTGAAGGCTATCTGCATGGAAATTAAAAAAATGCAACGTCATTTCATCTGGGGAGAAAGGGATAGTCATAGACGGAGCCATGTGGTTAACTAGAATATTATCACTTCTCATAAAGAATTGGGGCAGACTAGACCTTAAACGTCTAAAAAATATGAATGAGGCATTCATGGAAAAACTTGCTTGAAAAATCCATAAAGACTCACAAGACTTATGGGTCATGATAATGCATACTTATAGAGAAGGAAACACTTACGCGGAGTGGATGACGAACTTTCCCCTAGATCATCTAAACCATGCATATACTTTTATATTTAATTCCCTTCCCCCTGGAATTAGTTTGTTACTATTAGCAGATAAAGCCTCTATATTCAGGGCGATGACTTAATTTATTTTTTGTTTTTAGGGCTTTTGCCCCTTTTTTCTACCATAAAAAAAAGGATCAAAGAGGTGTAAAAGTATCATTGGTTGATATTTAAAAATAAAAATAAAAAATGGACCCGAGGAGTCAATCCGTCTCACGATGGGTTGAACTCGGTTTGAGCCCCATATTTGTGGCGAGTCAAAACGGGTTGCGGGTTGGGAATCTCAACCCAACCTGCTGTTTATGGGGAGTTAAATTGATGAAATCCGTTTTACCATCTCTAATATGCACTTATTTTCCACATAAGTGTATTAATAAAATTTTATTTGGATCCTAACACCTAAAGAATCACTCATGTAGAGAGACTTACCATCTTAGTGTTAACATATGGTGTATGCAATTCACAATTTGAAACTCCTGATTCTATTTGATTCTCGCTTATATTAGAAAGGAAAAAAATGGCTTAGCCCAATCTTCACAACAAGTAGACCAGATTTGTCGTTGAGCTAAACTAAAATAGATTTAGAATTTGATTAAATTCAAATCGAACTAAATTAACTAGAAATAGGAGGTTGGAAAATTAAGTTTAATTTACAAAAATAGATTGGGGCCCAAATCAACGAGCTTAATTTGATAGCTTTTTTTTGGTAATAAATTTGATAGTTTTTTTTTTTTTTGGTAAGCATAAATTTGATAGCTTTACTTGAAGCGATACATACCAAAAAGGTATACAGACAAAATATGATATTGAAATAATTAAATTTATTTTATAAAAATAGATTAGGCCAAATGGATGAACTTAATTTAACACCTTTATTTAAAGCGATATAAGTCACAAGGATATATAAACAAAAGTCACTAATTCTAGCCTATTTTAAAATGAGGGATAAAATTAAAGAATAATTTTTCATTTATAAATTTTACTGAAAATATATTTTTTAAATTGCTTATCGGATTGATTTGTCATAGAAACATTTGGGGTATTAAATAAATAAATAAATATTTTATATAAAATGTTCATGTTCAATCTAAGTTATTATTGTAACGTATAACATGTCTTACATATATAAAATTTCCTTGTAAGGAAAAAAATTTCCCTAAAATTTACACATTTAAATAGTATAATTGTGTTAATCATTTGGGATTAGATCAAGACGAGTGCTTCGGCCCACTTTAAGGTTCATTTCCTTTTCTTTTTTTTTAATAACAAATTAACAACAACAAAAATTAACAAATTAACAAGTTTTCATTTTAATTCATATATTAATTAACTAAATTTCAAATTAATTTAATAAATGCTTTTTTTTACAAAACATTAAAAGAATACCAACAAAAGTTAAGTGTGGTAAAAGTAAATCACTTTTTGAATAATGAGAACCTTATACTTACTGCCTATAATCATTTACAACATCTTACAATTATATCTTAATTGTTGATTTTCACTGATCAACGGTTATTATTTTTGTAAATTAAACTCATTAATTAATTATTAATTCACAATAAATAATAACTGTTGATTGACGAAATCAACAGTGATTATAAGAAATTGTAAAAAAAAAAATACATTATACGCATAACCTTCCTCTTAAATAAAAGACAAAATTTCAAAACTTAAATAAAGGATTTAATTAGAAAGATTTTCTGATTAATAAATAGCTCGAACTTAGAATAGTATTTACATGACTAGTTTTGCATTAAATACTTGTAATAACACCTATGCCAAAGACAAAAAAATATCAATTTAATCGATAATCTCCTTTGAAAGTATGAATTTTGGAACCGAATTTGACTTTTATTTTTGTTGTCATTTTCCCTTGACTGACTTACTTGTATCCCAATCCCATAGCCACCATACCAAACATAAATCTTTGGTTTGTCCATCGCTTTGTGCTTGCAGTTCAAACCTCTCTCTCTTTCTCTGTATCGTGTTTTCTAAGTTTGATTCCAAAACCCTCTTTTGCTCTTCAAGTCTTCTCTCCCCTATTCACCATTTTAATCCTCTTCTTCAACCATAACCATGCCCTTCTCTTCCACACACCATTTCTGATCCCATACCCACATGGGTCTTTCGCCTTTTGCTCCTAAAACCTTGGTTTTTTCATTTGATTCTACTCCAAAGTGCAAGGGCAAGTGCAAAGTTTTGTTCTTTTGCTACAACTAGAAGTGGGTTTTGGCTGGCTTCTTCAATCAAGGCCATCATAGGTTTTTCATGCTCAAACCTTTTTTCTTTCTTTCTTGCTCTATCTGTTTTTGACTATTAGTTAATGCCTTGTTATCAAATTGCTGAAGCTGTGTTTGATGTAATTTGTGAATGAGTTTAGAATATTTTTAATGCTTTGTGTTGTATCACTGTATTATGGTTAGTTCTATTATGATGGCTGCTTCGAAGAAACCCCGCCTTAAACATGTGGCTTTGCGCCGTCTGTTATCTGTGGTGTTTATTACTTTATGTGGGGTTTTGCTACTGATATTTCTCCTTGGATCAAATTCAACATCAACCATTGGGGCTCAGGATTTTGACAATGTTGATGATGGTTCTGGATATCATCATGACTTGAAGCTTACAAAATTTCATAGCCTCCCTCAACAGAATGACTTGTCACTTAAATTGGAAAAGCTAAATGGGTTGCCTCCAAGAAACTTGGATTTGTATCCAAGTCTTGCCAAGGACCCTATCATTGTTGTTCTGTATGTTCACAACAGGCCTCAGTATCTGAAAGTAGTTATTAAGAGCCTTTCCCAGGTGATAGGGATTAATGAGACTTTACTTATTGTTAGTCATGATGGGCACTTTGAGGATATGAACAAGATCATTGATGGTATCAGATTTTGCCAAGTTAAACAGATATATGCTCCCTATTCACCTCATCTGTTTTCTAATCGGTTTCCTGGGGTCTCGACTAGTGACTGCAAGGACAAAGATGATGCTGAAGAAAAACATTGTGAGGGGAATCCTGATCAGTATGGAAACCACCGCTCACCAAAGATTGTATCGTTGAAGCATCATTGGTGGTGGATGATGAACACTGTATGGGATGGATTGAGAGAGACAAGAGAGCATTCTGGACATATTCTTTTCATTGAAGAAGATCACTTCATATTTCCCAATGCATATCGTAATCTACAGATTCTAACTTCATTGAAGCCTAAAAAATGCCCTGATTGTTATGCTGCAAATTTAGCACCTTCTGATGTGAAGTCAAGAGGTGAAGGGTGGGCGAGTTTAATTGCGGAGAGAATGGGAAATGTTGGTTACTCTTTCAATCGAACTGTTTGGAGGAAAATTCACAATAAAGCTAGAGAATTTTGTTTCTTTGATGACTATAATTGGGATATCACAATGTGGGCAACTGTTTATCCATCATTTGGTAGTCCTGTTTACACGTTACGAGGTCCTATGACTAGTGCCGTTCACTTTGGGAAATGTGGTTTGCATCAGGGTCAGGGGGAGAATAAGGCTTGCATTGATAATGGCATGGTGAACATTGATGTAGGAGAGCTTGACAGGGTTTCTAATATTGTATCAGATTGGGAAGTCCATATCTTTAAAAACCAGCCTGGTTATAACGCTGGGTTTAAGGGTTGGGGAGGCTGGGGAGATAATCGAGACCGCCGTTTATGCGTGAGTTTTGCCAACATGTATCACTCCATAGGAACTGCATCTCCTTGGTAAGGGCTAATTTTCTGGCTCTTTCTTCTTTTTTCTTCTTCTCTCTCTCAATTTTTTTTTGGTTTATTATATCACAGTTTGAGTAGATTAGATTCTTCAATACAGGAATTCATATTAGTCCTTTACAAATGGTGTTAGGGTTCATAATTACTTTGATAACTACCTCGTAATCTTATGTACTGGTTGTAACACTGAATGGATATTCAACTTGGTTATTTCCCCATGAAGGGAGCTTTTGTATTATGTGAACTGATCTCTCTCTCCATGTGCTCTTTCATAAAACTTAGGGTGTGGGAGACTGCATTATAGGAGCCTTTGAGACCGTAAATTTTCTTTATTTATGTTTTCCCATGTATCTGTCATTGCAAGAGAAGGCATTAATCTGGTTATGCTACTGGAGAGTATCTTTGTTCTGTGATTTGCTGCAAGCTTGAGGATTTAGCCAAAGATCTCTACTTTTGTTTTAACCAAAATATTGGGTCATCAACTATTTAAATTTGAATGCAAGAAATAACATATGGATTAAATCATTAATGAAGTTGATGCATAGCTTGTTAATCACTTGACAACAGTTAAATAAGGCATACACAGTTCCACTTAAAGGCCTGAAGCTTCAAATTTTGCAGTGAACCCCAAACACTGAAATAGTTCAACATGTATACTAAATTAGATAAACAGAGACGGGTATGCACAAAAATAGCACAATAAATAATAGTACTAAAAATTTTCCCTGTTTCGGGAAGATAGAGCATTCTTTGTTAGAGAGAACCTGGAGCATTCTTTTGGTGTTACATTAAATGATTTCCATAAATCTCGTTACAGAGATTAAAATATAAGCAGTTGAACCAGCTTTTTTTTAAACTTGTTATCTCTTGTCCTATAGGACTATCTCACTTCAAGTTGTCCTATGCATACAAGACATTCATTGCCATTATGGCGAATATATTTTATAGCGAAAATGCATCAAATATGAACTTTGAAATCTTGAAGAGCTAATGCTTAGTAACAGTAAGGACAACCAGCTCTCCTTTTTTGAGTCATCATTGTTAGAAGTTATTCTCTAGTTTCCTACCCTCCTTACTAGGGTCCTTTTAGGTCTTCCACCGTAAGCATACCAACAAAACTATAGGGTGACCCTTCCAGCCACAACTCAAAAGTCAAAACTTGTGTTTCATCTATCCTAATTTTTCGTGTGTCATGAATTCATGTGAAACATTATGATTTGGTGCATCACTTCAGTAAAGGATAAGGATATCATAGGAATCTCCTATAATTCGATATGTTAGTGTTTTTATGTGGTTATATTTTTTCCCACTAAGCAGCTTCTAAATATTAAAGCTAGACTCTGGTTATGAATAAATGGGAAAGCTACAACTGTCAACGTTGAGAACATCTTCCATACATCTGTAGTATGTAACTCTTCCATTAAACAACTGACATTTGGATAAAAAACATTTTTCTCTCCTATGTGTACAAATATTACAGTCATTTATGGATTTCTATTGGCTGGTAGCACCAAACAAATGGTACTACTGTAGTATATTAGATATTTCCGTCAACGTTTTGGCAAGTATAAATTAAACTAGAGTATAACAGTAGTACACTATTGGTATGACAATGAAAATTTTATAAGTAGAGCATTACTAGCTTTCACCAAGGTCAAGCAAAACAAACTTGAAATCTCCCCTAGGGCATAAAATAGACAAACAAATGGCATAAAAGACTATCATGTGGTGAACCTACCTTGCTGATGCAAATGTTACATTTATCCTGTGCATGGATTCATCAATGTATTGAAAGTAAACATACCTCCAACTCTTCTTCATCAATAAGCTTCCAATCACTCCCCAAAACCCGTAGCAAAGCCAAGTGCTATGACAAAGTAAAACCACAATTTCTCTAACTTATCTTCATCTTCATCTTCATCTTCATTGCCATGTTGGGAATCATCATCAGGACACTCATTTGGCAGTGGAGATCCACAGATAAATGGGTTGCCAGTATAAATATATGGATCATCAAAGGTTGCCAATTGGTCCAAAAAGGTTGTTGTAGGACAAATTTAAGTGGCTTAACCATGATAAATTATGCCTGAAAGTTGGTCATGAGAGATGCCAAAAGATTCAAGTGACTTTATGATCCCTATCCTTTCAGGGATTTCTCCTGACAGATGATTGTATGATAGTTTTAAACCTTGCAATGAAGTAAGCAAAGTTATCCCCTTCAGGAATAGGTCTACTCAAATTGTATGGTGACTACCAGTTTTAGATTTCTGGTATAATCAAGTTCTGTTCCTTTTATGGCCTCTCTGACATCTTGTTCATACCATTCAAAATACCTAGGATATTTAAGAGGTTGGGTAACAGAAGATTTCTTTCCTAAAATCATTCCTGTGGCTGTGAGGTTTTCACTTTTCAATGTAGTGAGGGATTGAGCCCATCAAATTGTTGTTTAAAAGGTCCAATATTTGCAGTGCAGAAAGTTGGCATAGTTGTGAAGGAGTTGTTCCATGGGGAAGGATGTGTTTACAAACTTTTTTTACAAATTACACTAAGTATGACCGGTCATACACTCTTGATTGATTGAAGTACGACCGGTCATACTTAGTGTAATTTGTAAACAAAAAATTTATAAATATAACCTTTCCCTTGTTCCATTTAAACTTATTTTGTCGTAGCCTAAGAATCTGCATGAGGACATGTTCCCGGTTCATGAAGGTATAATCCCTGACATTTGGTTCTCTCCAAGATCTAAAGTTTACATATGCTTTAAATTTCTCAAATACGGTGGAAACTCCCCTTGAAGACTGTTATTGTTCCAAAAGAGCTTGGAATATAACACCTCATAATTTGTTTGTTGTGCTCATGGATGACATATTTTTCTCATTGAGTCCTTGAGTAGCGCTCAAATAAAATGTACAAGGACATTGTGCACAATGAATTTGGAATTGAAGCAAGTTAGTAATATGGAGCAATATTAACGAGCACGGGTTCAAGGGGTAAGGAGTTTGTTTTTAATAAAAGATTTTAAGTTTGAGTTACGTGAATGAAGAAAATAATTTCGGAAGAGTCGCTTCCTATATTAGATATAATGTTGAGAATTGAATTAGTCATATAATTGATAAACTGGTACATGTAGTAACATTGAAAAATCTATCAGTAATATTTTATTCGTATACATTAAGATCAAAATAATATATACTTTTCGGTTTATCATCTATCATTTGATATGACCACAAAAGATTTCCTACACACATAACATTTTGTGGGGCCTGCAGCAAAAAAAAAAATTTCGGCACGCAAAACGAATCTCTATAACATAACACAATCACTTTTTCTACAACATAACTCTTATGAGTGAAGTTAATATGGTCCGGGACTTTAAAAAAATTAGGTGGGACTGAGGTGAGAGAAAGAGATAAAAGGTTGAGGAGAGAGAAGAAAGAAAAGAGAAAAGAAATAATTTAATACACGTGTCGATTTTTGAGTGGAAGGACCACGGTGGTCCTGGAGCATTTTAAAAAATTCCAACTCTTATAAAACCCATACTTTTCTTTCAAAAAATAATAATATATACTTTTTGAAATATATGAAAACAAAAATCATTTAACTATATTTTTATATTGTTTAATTTTTATAAGATATTATACAAATAATCAATAAAATATATGATTATATACAAGATTAAATCAATAAATTTACATTTTATGTAAAGTTATCAAATAATATAAAACATTTCAAATTACTTGATTATTTTTAGAATAGTTAAAAAAAAGGCATACAGAAGGAAAATTCATTGTGAGATAGTGAGAGCATGATTTCGATCCTTCATACTATCATCTTTGAAAGATGTTTGAAATCTTAATTCTGGACCTGTCCCGAATAGGATTATCTTTCATAGAAGATACATGTGATTTATTAAAAAAAAAAGAGGGGGCAAAGAAAAATTCATAAATACCACAAGATGCATTACTAATCCGAAAATGATTTAACATAACTTGGGTAATTAAAGTTTGTATATGGAAAAAAAGTTTCTGATGCTACTTTAGATAATTTTATCTAATGTTCATCGAAACAACGTTATTTGAGGTTGAAAATTTTAAAATTTAGAATGATAAAGACTATTATAATCCTGAAATAAATTAAAATTATAAAAATATCATGATTTCCGCCCGAAATGACGTCGTTTCGATGAACATTAGATAAAGTTATATAAAGTAAATTTACAAAAAAGAAACCTGTGTATATTTGGTAAACAAAAGTTGAAGAATATACAAGCTTAATTCTTCCCAAAAAAACCGGTTCACAGCACAGCACATCAGAAGCAAAACGGCGCGTATTCATTCTGCATCCTTCTCCTTCACCACAACAACCTTGCTCGCTACACTCCTCTTTCTCTCATGTGGAGCGCGAGCAACAAATCGAGATCAATGCCAACGGCACCTCATCCTCACCACTACCAGACTCGGTGCACTCGCACACACCAGATCGGATCCTTACTCATCTTCGTAGCCACCTTCTTCTTCACCAGGCTCTTCGACCACTCCTACGCCCCGTGCTCCCTCACCGCCGATACGGTGCGCGCGTCGCACCACAACAATTTCATTGCACTCGAATCCCAACTCTCCCTCAAGATCTACGTTTACGAACCCCAAGAAATCAACGGCTTGAACGAACTCATGCACGGAAGGGACGGTAAGATCACCGAAGAAGCTTGCTTGAAAGGCCAGTGGGGCACTCAGGTAATTTTACCGCTTTATTGTCCTTAACCGCAATTGAATAATTAAATAATTAATTAATTTTAGTATAATCTTAATAATAACTAATTTTGTGGTTGTAGGTGAAAATACACAAGCTACTCTTAAATTCAAGATATCGAACGCGAAAGAAAGAAGAAGCGGATCTGTTCTTTGTTCCATCGTATGTTAAATGCGCGCGAATGATGGGTGGTCTTAACGACAAAGAAATTAACCAGACCTATGTTAAAGTAACATTCTTCATTTTATTTTTCTCAATTGGAAATTTGCATTAGCTTTGTTTTTTAATTTTTAATTTTTTTTTTTTTAATTTTTTTTGTAATCTGAGCTCAGGTCATTAGCCAAATGCCATATTTTCGCTTATCTGGAGGCCGCAACCACATTTTTGTTTTCCCCAGGTAAAAATAAATAAATTAAGAAAAGAAAAGAAAATCACTAGTGGTAGTAGTTATTTCTTGCATTATGAAAAGCATGTGGAAATCATGTTTCAAAGTGATTACATCACGTTGTGTATGTATTATGGATATTTAGGTTGGGTTTTTTATGCATATCTAGGTAGAATACAATATTATGGCATAAGTGTTTGTGTTATAAAATAATGGGTTTTATAAGAGTTATGTTGTAGGAAAAGTGATTGTGTTATATTATAGAGATTCGTTTTGCGTGCCAGAGTTTTTTTTTTTTTTTGTTGCGGGCCCCACAAAATGTTGTGTGTGTAGGAAATTTTTTGTGGTCATGTTAAATGATAAATGATAAACCCTAAAATAATTTATCGAAGCATAGTTAGTTTTTTGTGTTCCACCTTGTACTTTTTGTTGGTGTTCGAGAGATATAATATAAAACCATTGATGAGCCCTCACTTAAGAGCTTGAACTTTTAGGTGAGATCGTTGTTTATCATGATATTTGATCCTCACCGTCTTTCATTATATTAAAAACAAATAAAATTTAATATTGTGGAGTTTCTTAGCACGGGTAGGGAGTCTGATGTATTTTCCACACTTCAAATTCAATGGACTCTCGTATAATGAGACGTGTTAGAGAGATATAATATAAAATCATTGATGAGTCTTTACTTAATAGCTTAAGCTTTTAGATGAAATTCATGTTTGTTTTTAGATATTGGTAGGCTTTCCTATTAAGCTAATACATACTTGGTCAATTTATTTCTTTTTTCTTTTTATAAACAGTGGAGCAGGAGCTCATTTGTTCAAATCTTGGGCGACGTTTATAAATCGCTCCATTATTCTTACCCCGGAGGTGATTACTTCTCATCACAGTCTGTTAGATTTAAATGCTTATCAGAATCTCACTTAAATATGTTTATGAACCAAACTGCATGTTTGGTACGACAAATCGTGTCTTTAACAATTTGGGAGATGGAATTATGTAAAATGTAGAACAAGTGGGGAACAAAGTAGGGAATGTAATGTATGTGAAGGAATGCAGATGTGACAATGAGGGATTGCTTGAACAAACTAATGTGGTAGTTGATACATGCTGACAGCAAACGAACCATTCATATGAAATTATTTATTCTTCACTACTTTTTGAGTTAAAATAAAGAAAACAAAAGGTTTAAACTTGTAAAGAGCATTAATTGAGTATATTTTTAACCTTAGTTTTCTTTTTGGTGGTTTTGATTTAGATTTTTCTTTATATTTCATTAACAAGGGGAAAAAGTTAAAAGTTCTCATGAACTGAGAACCTGCCTTTGATTAAGCAAATTTAACTTCCACAGTCTTGGCTATGGACTTGAAAGACGTGGAGAAGTTGGTTCAAGAATATTGCATTGTCATTTTGTTAGCAATGGTAAATCAGTAAAAAAGAAGCTTTGTAATGATTAAGAAGTTAAGCTGGAATTGCACGCCCTTTTTTGGGCACAGATAGTACTAGATCGTTTATATCAATGAGCCAACGGCTGATTTGGGTTGTCTAGGTGAGCCTGATGCAGCCTCATGCCCTCATCAACCATTGCCTAAAAGCATTATCCTTTCATGTTTTCCTCTTATATTTTTGTACCTGTGGAGACATTGCTTAAAAAAATGATTCTCTTAAGGGGTTGTTTGGTTAACAGAATGAAAAATCATTCCTGGAATCAACATTGCCAGGGAAGTATGGGAATGTTGATATCAGATTCCTAGAAATGTTATAACTGTTTGCTAAACCTCCATATTCCCATATCTTTGACTGCTGAGGTTCATAATAAAATAATGACTGGATGCATGAAGTCAATACGAGAGGTTATCTGCTCTAAAAGTTTGTTCTTTGCCATTTCAACATAGGGAGATCGAACTGATAAAAGAGATACGAGTGCCTTTAATACATGGAAAGATATAATCATTCCAGGTAATGTCGATGATGGTATGACTAAAGCTGGGGCTACTTTGGTCCAGCCTTTACCTTTGTCAAAGCGGAAGTACTTGGCAAATTATTTAGGACGTGCACAAGGAAAAGCTGGGCGAGTTAAGCTAATAGAGCTTTCAAAACAGTTTCCAGATAAGGTATGTCATCTTCTGTGATGGGTTGGTGCTTTGAGTGAAGTTTTCTCATCAGCAGAATGCTATCTTTCAGGGTTGTCTTTTAATTTGTGTTCTTTTAAATTACAAAATTTACCTATCTTCATTCAACGTGATGCTAAAAGCAAACCTTGTGATGGCTGATAGATACCAATCACCATTTATATGAATCTAATTTAAATGTCAATTGTTAAGTTTTGAAAAAGCTTTATTTCCATTAGATCTTGCAAAGTCATTGAGTTTCCTCAGATTACATGTTGGTTTCTTTGCTGTGGTATTTCTAAGCAATTTTCCCCACCAAATTTGATTTTAATGGTGGGAGAATTACTTGTTGGTATCATTTATTTGCCATTCAGAATTTTGTATATTTTTCTCTCATGTCCGTTCGTAGTGATGAGTATTTCACTATATACAAAAAAATTTATGCAGCATGTATTGATGGTATAAACAGTTGGAATGTCCAGATTTGAAATTTAGTGGACCAGACAAGTTGGGAAGGAAAGATTACTTTGAACACTTGCGCAATTCCAAGTTTTGCCTCGCTCCACGTGGGGAGTCATCTTGGACCCTTCGCTTCTACGAGTCTTTTTTTGTGGTATGTTTCTTCCCCTTCTCTTAAATATGTGTATCTTTAGACCTATAGATAACCATATTCCATTTAACAGGAATGTGTTCCAGTTATATTATCCGATCAAACAGAATTGCCATTCCAGAATGTCATTGATTACAGTCAAATATCGATAAAATGGCCATCCAGTAGAATAGGTCCTGAACTTTTGCAGTACCTGGAATCTATACCAGGTTAGAATACTCTTTTTTTTTTTTTTTTTTTGGTACAGAGAATACTCTTCTATTTACCGAATAAATCTTTGGTACCACTGCTGTACCAAAGAATTCAGATGCTTCCCCACCAACGAAAAAAAATTACATGTCAACTAATTTTATTTTATTTTTCTGTCAAATTTTTTCTCTCTCCTCTGATGTGTACTGCTCTCATTGATGAGATGCACTAAATCTTGGTACAGCAGTAGTACCAAAGATTTATTTCTATTTACCTCCCAGTTACACACACCATCCCCCTCTTTTATCTCTTTGATTTGAATCTTTATTTTTTGTACTGTGCAGATAAAGAAATAGAAGCAATAATAGCTCGCGGTAGACTAGTGAGGTGCTTATGGGTCTATGCTTCAGATTCAGAACCTTGTTCAGCAATGCGTGGAATTTTGTGGGAACTCCAGAGGAAAGTGAGGCAATTTCACCACTCGGCTGAAACATTTTGGTTGCATAATGGATCTATTGTAAATAGGAACTTAGTTGAATTTTCCAAATGGGAACTCCCTGTGCCTTTGCCTTGATAAGATGGGAGATAGTTTTCTTGTATAAATCATTTGTTGGTATAGCTATTTTTCCAATCATAATTTGTTACAAGCTTATATGAGTTGTTGTTGATTGTCATCTAATATTATTACACAAAACAAAGGTGGGTCATATCACGGCATGTGAGAGTAATTGTTTTTCCTTCCAAATTGGTTGTTTCTTTCATAAAGCTATTACATATTTAATTTACATCTTTGTATGACAAGACCATAAGTAATTTTTTTAACTATATAAATGTGTTTAATGGTATCTACATATATTTTATTTTAATTTTTTTGGTAAATAATGATATCTACATAATTAATTTACATTTTTGTATAACTAAGACTCATTTGTTTTAATTTTAAAACTGGAATTTTGAATCAGTTTATTTCATCCTTTTATTCTTCAAATACTTTTTATTGATAATTTCGTCAAAAAAAGAGAGTAAATTTTAATTTACTAAAATAATAAAATTTAGTCATATCTTATTTTATTTTGTAGTTCTCTGTAAGTCAAAAGTGCTGATCTCGGTTGGTTTTAAATTTTATGTACGCGGTCGCGGAACGACGGTCCTCCGAGGACCATAACCCTCTAATTTTGAATTTTTACCTATTATAGTTTGTCAAAGTTATAATTATATTTTATTGATTATTTATATCAAATCTTATGAGAAATAAATAATATAAAAATATAGTTAATTTTTTTTTATTTTCATATATTTCAAAATGCATTATTTTGATCTTAATGTATATTAATGAAATATTATATAATTTTAAATTAATTTAATATTTTATAAATATAATTTATATGATTGAACATTTTAATCCTACTATAGTTTATGAGATAAAAATATTGAGTAAAAAATTATTCAAATATGTCATTCTTAGCGTTTATTTTTAACTTTTAATTTAAATTACTTGATATTAAATATGCATATTTTATATGCAATTTTAATTTTTTTTTCCAATTTTAATCTATATTTTAATTCTATCTAAAATAATTATATATATGTGGAATATGTTATTGTAATTATCTAAAATAATTCTATCTTTACCTCCCACACTCCAATACCATTAGATCAGAATACACACATATATTAAATTTTACGTAAATTCAATACATCATGCAATACACAATACATAGTGTTATGGAATATTTCCATATCCTAACCACCTACCCAAGGATCCCTTAAAGGATAGTTACCCGATTATCCTAACAATATAAAACACTAAGGCTGCTAAGGATAGAGTCTCTATCTCAACAAAAAGAAAGTTGAATCCTACTGCAACTGGGAGATTTGCACAAGCCTAAGAGGTAACCCTTATAAATAAGAGGTTAAAGACCCCAGGTACACACTTTGAACCTATTTACTATTACTGCCAACACTGTGCACACACCCACATCTTGGCTATAAGCCTATTGCTTGTGCGTTGTGATTGGGACATCGGCTATAAGCCAAGTATATACCTGATTATACGATATCTTTGAGCGCATACCATACGATATAATAATACGGTCTTTCCAGGACCTAACATTGGCGCCGTCTGTGGGGATCAGCAAATTTCGACTCCCATCCATCGTGAACACGCGCGGCATAGCACAAAGCCACAAATTGCAGGCTACCTCGTGCACCTTAAAATTGCTGAAATCATATAAATATCAGGAGACAAACCTTACCGCAAAAAGGCTTTTGATCCTCCGAGAGACTCTAGAATGGAGCTCCAGATCCAAGAAGATGATGATTTGACAGAGATTCTCGCTGTCGCAATTCAAATTTATTAGCTCAGCCTCGGCCTTGAGCTCAGCCCAATGAAGGGCTTCAAGATTAAAGCTCGGCCTTGGCCTCAGCTCCAACTCAGCCCAGTGAAGGGCTTCAAGTTTAAAAGCTCGGCATCAGCCTCGAGCTTCAACTCAGCCCAGTTAACGGCTTCAAATTTATTAGCTCGGCCTCGGCCTTGAGCTCAGCCCAGCGAAGGGCTTCAAGTTTAAAAGCTCGGCATCAGCCTTGAGCTTCAACTCAGCCCAGTAAAGGGCTTCAAGATTAAAATTCGGCCTTGGCCTTGAGCTCCAACTCCGCCTAGTGAAGGGCTTCAAGTTTAATAGCTCGACTTCGGCCTTGAGCTCAGCCCAACGAAGGGCTTCAAATTAAAGCTCGGCCTCAGACAGCCCAGCTAAGGGCTTCAAATTTATTAGCTCAGCCTCGGCCTTGAGCTCAGCCCAACGAAAGGCTTCAAGATTAAAGCTCGGCCTCGGCCTTGAGCTCCAACTCAACTTAGTTAAGGGCTTCAAGTTTAATAGCCCGGCCTCGGCCTTGAGCTCCAACTCAGCCCAACTAAGGGATTCAAATTTATTAGCTCGGCCTCGACTTAAGCTTAGCCCAACGAAGGGCTTCAAGATTAAAGCTTGGCCTCATGCTTGAGCTCCAACTCAGCCCAGTGAAGGGCTTCAAATTTATTAGCTCGGCCTCGGCCTTGAGGTCAGCCCAGCGAAGGGCTTCAAGTTTAAAAGAGCTTCAACTCAGCCAAGTTAAGGGCTTCAAATTTATTAGCTCGACCTCGGCCTTGAGCTCAGCCCAGCGAAGGGCTTCAAGTTTAAAAGCTCGGCATCAGCCTTGATCTTCAACTAAGCCCAGTTAAGGGATTCAAATTTATTAACTCGGCCTTGGCCTTGAGCTCAGCCCAGCGAAGGGTTTCAAGTTTAGAAGCTCGGCATCAGCCTTGAGCTTCAACTCAGCCCAGTTAAGGGCATCAAGCTTAAAGCTCGGCTTTGGCCTTGAGCTCCAACTCAGCCTAGTGAAAGCTTCAAGTTTAAAAGCTCGGCATCAGCCTTGAGCTTCAACTCAGCCCAGTTAAGGGCCTCAAGTTTAATAACTCGGCCTCGGCCTTGAGCTCTAACTCAGCCTAGTGAAGGGTTTCAAGTTTAATAGCTCGGCCTCGGCCTTGAGCTCAGCCCAACGAAGGGCTTCAAGATTAAAGCTCGGCCTCAACCTTGAGCTTCAACTCAGCCCAGCTAAGGGCTTCAAATTTATTAGCTCAGCCTCGGCCTTAAGCTCAACCCAACGAAGGGCTTCAAGATTAAAGCTCGGCCTCGGCCTTGAGCTCCAACTCAGCTCAGTTAAGGGCTTCAAGTTTAATAGCTCGGCCTTGAGCTCCAACTCAGCCAACTAATGGCTTCAAATTTATTAGCTCGGCCTCAGCCTTGAGCTCAGCCCAACGAAGGGCTTCAAGATTAAAGCTTGGCCTCGGCCTTGAGCCCCAACTCAGCTCAGTTAAGGGCTTCAAGTTTAATAGCTCGGCCTCGGCCTTGAGCTCCAACTCAGCCCAACTAAGGGCTTCAAATTTATTAGCTCGGCCTGGGTCTTGAGCTCAGCCCAACGAAGGGCTTCAAGATTAAAGCTTGGCCTCGGCCTTGAGCTCCAACTCAGCCCAGTGAAAGGCTTCAAGTTAAAAGCTCGACATCAGCCTTGAGCTTCATCTCAGCCCAACTAAGGTTTCAAACTTATTAGTTCGGCCTCAGCCTAACGAAGGGCTTCAAATTTAAAAGCTCGGCATCAGCCTTGAGCTTCATCTCAGCCCAGATAAGGGCTTCAAGTTTAATAGCTCAACCTCGACCTTGAACTCTAACTCAACCCAACTAAGGGCTTCAAATTTATTAGCTCGGCCTCGACCTTGAGCTCAGCCCAACGAAGGGCTTCAAGATTAAATCTTGGCCTAGGCCTTGAGCTCCAACTCAGCCCAGTGAAGGGCTTCAAGTTTAAAAGCTCGGCATCAGCCTTGAGATTTATCTCAGCCCAACTAAGGCTTCAAATTTATTAGCTCGGCCTCAGCCTTGAGCTCAGCCCAACGAAGGGCTTCAAGTTTAAAAGCTCGGCATCAGCCTTGAGCTTCATCTCAGCCCAGCTAAGGTCTTCAAGTTTAATAGCTTGGCCTCGGCCTTGAGCTCCAACTCAGCCCAACTAAGGGTTTCGAATTTATTAGCTCAGCCTCGACCTTGAGCTCAGCCCAACGAAGGGCTTCAAGATTAAAGCTCGGCCTCGGCTTCGCCCTTCAGCTCCAACTCAGCCCAGCTAAGGGCTTCAAATCTATCAGATTGGCCTCGGCCTTGAGCTTCAACTCAGCCCGGTTAAGGGCTTCAAATTTATTAGCTCAGCCTCGGCATTGAGCTCAGCCCAACGAATGGCTTCAAATTTAATAGCTCGGCCTCGGCCTTGAGCTCCAACTCAGCCCATTGAGGGGCTTCAAGATTAAGACTTGACCTCAGCTTTGAACTTCAACTCCGCCTTAGCCATAAATTCAGGCTCCGAGATCAAAATGAAGACAGAAAAGAAGAGATGTGATCCTAACAAAAGGATCACACCCTAATATGAGATAAAAATGAAGATGAAATTGGAGAGATGTGATCCTAGCAAAAGGATCACACCCCGATCCAAAAAGAAAGAAAGAAAAAAAAGAGGGAATTGGAGAGATGTGATTCTAGTTAAAGGATCACACCCAATACGAGAAGACGAATTTGGAGAGATCGTGATCGTGGAAAAAGATCACACCCCAAATTGAGATAAAAGAAAAATTGAGACGACATATGATGTCGGGCTCTTATTCAAGATTTTGGCAACAAAGCCAAATGACAAAGTTTGCAGCCCAACAGGCCAGCCTCAAATTAAAGATTCACCGTAAATGAAGCGGGGTTCAAAATAAGAAAACCACGAGTTAAGAAGCCGAGTTCAGATAAAAAAGCCACCACTAATCAAGCGGGGCTCAAAGTAGAAAGCCACGGTATACGAAGCCAGGCTCAAACAAAATATGGTGAAAGTCAATGCCAGAAATATAAAGTGACTATGGCCTAGTCACAAATACAAAAGCCACAATATGATAAGCAGAGTTCAAGAAGGTGAATACAACCTTCGCAAACAAGACTGGCAAAAAGTCTAGTCCAACAGTAAAGCCACGGTACGTTAAGCTGGGCTAAAATCAGAACGGCAACGATATTGCCTTCAAAAGTGTAGACAAGGCAAAAGACAAGTCAATTTAAGAAAGCCACAATATGTGAAGCTGGGCTCAAAATGAAGAAGGCAGACAACTGCCCTAGTAACTTAAGACTACAACAGCAAAGCCAAGTCATTAAGGTTTTTGCCATAAAGGCCTAACAGGCTGGCCTCAAATTAAAAAGTCATCGCGAATGAAGCGGGGCTTAAAATAAAAGCCACAGTATATGTATTAGGGCTTAATATCGAGGAGGAAAACTCCTCCTTGAAGAATCCAAGACTATGGCAAAAGAAGCCAAGTCCATCAAAAACAAGAGAAGTCATGGTATTCTAAGCCAGACTAATCAGTCAAGAAGGCACAAAAGACCTTCCCAAAATTAAGATATAGACAGCAAACCAAATCCAAAAGGGGGAAGTGGTAGTAAGAAAATTCGTGCTCCTTAAAGTACAATACACCTTTGCAAAAGGTCAAATCCATGCTAATAAAGATCTCGGTATGCGAAACCGAGACAAATCTAGAACCACAACACTTAAAGTCAGGGAGTGCAAAGTCGGCTTAATTGTTAAGGAGGCACGAAATGCCATCCTAAAACTTAGGCGAACGCCTATATAAAAGACTGACAATAAGCCTAGTCAAAACTAAAGAGCCTTGATAAGAGAAGCTGAGCTCAAAGTAAAAAAAAGGCAAATACCGCCTCACCAGTCAAAGACTTCAAGAGGAAAGAAGCCAATATAAAAAGCTAAACCAAGAAGAGGTAGTCGCACCAGACCCAAGGCGGGATCATAGTACCTCGGTAGGGTCGACCTGTCAATCAAACTTAGGCACCCCAGCAGTCCGAACTGCCGGGCTGGGGGCAACTATTATGGAATATTTCCATATCCTAACCACCTACCCAAGGATCCCTTAACGGATAATTACCTAATTATCCTAACAATATAAAACAGTATGGCTGCTAAGGATAGAGTCTCTATCTCAACAGAAAGGAAGTTGAATCCTACTACAACTGAGAGATCAACACAAGTCCAAGAGGTAACCCTTATAAATAAGAGGTTAAAGACCCCAGGTACACACTCTGAACCTATTTACTATTACTGCCAACACTGAGCATACACCCACGTCTTGGCTATAAGCCTATTGCTTGTGCGCATTGATTGGGATATCGGCTATAAGCCAAGTATATACATAATTATACAGTATCTCTGAGCGCATGTCATACGGTATAACAATACAGTCTTTCCAGGACCTAACACATAGGGTTATAAATGGGTCAGCTAGCCTAATAAGGGCTTACAGTTCGGCTTATATTAAGTCAGACTCGGTCTATTACATATAATTAAATAGAATAGACTCGGGTTTTAAAAAAATTTATTGAGAAAGTAGGTCAAAAATTTTCTTTTATATGCTTGCTCATACGGACTACATATTATTTGTTTTATTATTTAAAGTAAATTATTATTTTAATAATTTTGAATAATAAAATTTTATTTTATTTTATTTAATTGTTGATTAAATAGGTTGCCATGCCCGATGTTTTTAATTTTTGAATATAAGTTAGATTTATAATTCAGTGCTACCTAATAGTAATAGTAATAGTAATAGATTATGTCACAACTAACATAGACAAACCAAGCCGGAAGCGAGAAGCCAGCCTATTTACACCGCTAACGATACATCCTAATCCGTTATAATTTACATCAATAAAATAAGCTTTTATAATTTAAAGCTGCTTGTGAGGGTTCAGGGTTTTAAAGAGAAGCAATAGGAAAAGCCATTCAATCTTTGTGATTGATTTGCTTTGCTAAATACTAATGGAAATCAATTTGGGAAAACTAGCATTTGACATTGATTTTCATCCATCGGATAATCTTGTTGCTGCTGGACTCATTAACGGTGATCTTCACCTATGAGTTTGCTTCTTTTTATTTATTAACTATTATTTTTTTGCATATATGGTAATGATTATGTTAAATAATGTTTCCTGCAGATACCGTTATAGTTCTGATAGTGTCCCTGTGAGGTATGAATTCTGAACCTTGTGTTTGTATAATTGTTGGATATGTGAAACCCACATGAATATTCACTCTATGTTGTTTGCAAGTTTTGTTTTTTCATCACTATTTGCAATTATCGTTTATATTTTTTTTTTCAGGCTGTTGGAAGTTCATGCTCACACTGAATCTTGCAGGGCTGCTAGATTCATCAATGGTGGACGTGGTAATGCCCTATGTAGTTTTAGTTATTATCCTCTTTTTCCTTTTTTTTTTTGGTTATTTTTTTGTGAGTAAATACCCCTTTGGTCCTCAACAAAAAAACGCGGAATCTATTTTAATCCGTTAGAAAAAAAGTCTACTTGTGGTCCTTTTGAAATTCCAGTTCTTTGAAATTATGGTCCATATGAAATTCAAAGAAGACGCACGTTGGTTCTTCAAGAAGGGACTAATAAAAAAATCACTTCCCGTTAAACCCGACTAGCGAGTGTGGGGTGGAGGAAATCCTTGTACGCAACCTTACCCTTGCATTATTACAAAGAGGCCGTTTCCTGGGTTCGAACCCATATGAATACTTTTTTTCTAAGGGATTAAAATAGGTTCCGTGTTTTTTATTGAGGACCAAAAAGGGTATTTAGTCATTTCTTTTTGTTTGGTCTCATGTGGATTATTTTGACTTTAAAATGCTTGTTATTGTGTTTGTGTTATAGTGGTTTTAACGGGTTCTCCGGATTGCTCGATTCTGGCTACTGATGTGGAAACTGGGTCTACCATTGCCCGTATTGATAATGCCCATGAGTAAGTTGATTTGCTGCAATTTCACATTTTTGTCATGATTTGGCTTACAGAATCACATGTATGCTCATTGCTTCAGAATTTGTATGTGGTTTTTCTGTTGTGCTGCAGGGCTGCGGTTAATAGATTGATAAACTTGACTGAGTCAACCGTTGCCTCGGGAGATGATGAAGGTTGTATTAAGGTAACTTGTTAGTTCCATTTGGCATTCTTAGCATTTGTACTTGCTCTGAATTCCAGATTATGTTGTGGGAGTGCATTGATAATATTTGACTTGGATGATATTCATTCAATTTTATGATTAAACAATAAACTGCTCACTAATTTTACTTACTAATGTTAAACTTTTGCAGTCTTTGTAAATTAATGAAATGTAATTAGTCATTCTATACTAAATTGAAAGCTTTATACTCCTAGCAAGCACCGAAAAATATAGTGTCCAACCATCATTTCCTAAAGTTATGCAAATATCTGGACCACAATGCTGCCAATACCCTACTAATTATTGCAATCCGCACATCTATAATCCCTTTGTCTTCCATTTTCCCACGTAATGTTTTTATCACAATAAATATATATTAAGAGTGCAACTGTAGAGTCATTTATCCTTCTTTTTTTGTTGCTATTTTTTTACTTTATATCATTTTTTGTAACTGTCCCTTCTACACCCATTACTGTTGATGATCAGTGTTTCTCAATGCTTTTCATTTAGCTCTTCCATCTTGTAGGTATGGGATACCAGAGAACGCTCTTGTTGCAATTCATTTGATGCCCATGAAGATTACATTTCAGACATGACTTTTGCATCTGATGCAGTGAAACTGTTGGCAACAAGGTAGAAAATTCAGTAATATTCTTCACCTGCCCCAAAATATGAATGGATAACAAAAAAAAGAGTTACCCTAGTTGGTGTTAGTTATCGATTGTAAAGATCTCTTCTAACTTCTAAGCTTTCTGGTTGAGAGGGATGTAATATCGAGTTATGATTATAAAATATTTATGTTGAAAAAAAACATAAGTGCAAGATAATCATATATTTTAGGTTTGAAATGCTTTTATCAAGCATTTTACCCTCTGAAGTAATTTCCTTATTAATTTAGCCTAATATAGAATTAAAAAAGATAAAATAAAACTTCTCGTGGTGGATTGTAATTGCTGTTGAAATAAGTTTATGTTTTCTAATTATGGTGGTTGCCTATATGCAAGCTGGCCTAGTCCAAATTTTATTAACAAAGCTAGGTCAATCCCGTAGGATATGCTGGTAGTGTTTTAAGAATAAATTTGTATTTTTCTCATTTGAAGAATTCATATTCTGGTCATTAGTTTTAGCATGTCCACAGGTAGAGGTAGGGCTCAATCATTTTGCTCTTGGCAATTATTGAAATAACCTAACTATGCTTTAATTTTTCACCTTTTACTTTCCCCCCCCTTATTTCCTACAACAATCACCTTGGTGCTGACAATTACTTAAACCATTTTCATATTTTTGACAGTGGTGTTTTTCGTTGTCTATAGAAAATAAATTTACTAGAGATCAAAGAGGGGAACTTTATGAAGATTATTACGTTGGTTTGAAAATTTGGTGTGACTTTTGGGGGGATGTGCAGTTAGAAATGATGTTATCCGGTGCTTTAATTTTTAATGTTTTTATTTTAAATTTCCTATGTAGTACATGCCTCTGGCAACAGATTAACAGTATGCTTTGTGAATAACAATTTGTTTTTCATATTCTACTTTTTCTGACTTATCAATGTAGTCTAAATTATTTTTTTCTTGAATTTCCTTTTGTTAAGTGGAGATGGGACTCTGTCTGTATGCAATCTTCGAAGAAATAAAGTAAGTGTTATATCAGTGTTTTTTGGTTCCTTTTGAAACATAAACACTATTTGGTGCACTGGAATTTCAATCTACCTTTTCCTGATTTATTGACAGGTCCAAGCTCAATCTGAATTTTCTGAAGATGAACTATTGTCTGTTGTGCTAATGAAGGTATCATTGTCATAGTCGTGCCCATGACTTTGCTGTGACTTTTTATGCTTGTGAAGGAAAATTTTCAAAATGTTTTTATGAAAGAGAAACTTTATTTTAATAAGTATTTTCTTCCTTTGTTCTTACTTCCTAAACGAAAGTAGGGAAAATGAGAGAGAGAGAGCACAATTTGTGATTTGCTTAAATCTAATTGTCTGCCAGTTCTGGAATGCAGAACTGGAATATATAGAGCATACAAAAAGCTTGCTCAGCAAGCTGCTCCTAATCTAAGCTAACTGAGAGATTAGTTATATAGTGCATACAAACAAGCTTGCTCAACAAGCCCTCTCAAATCTGAAAGGCTTCGCATTCACTGGTCTTCTATACACATCTAGTTAAATTAGGACAGGGTGGTGATCTGAGAACATCACCCTGGGAAGGTCCTTAACAACAGCTTCTCCAAAGGATAACCTTCACTCTACATTTGCCGGTACTCTATCTAGTCTTTTGAAAACTTTGTCCAAATATTCAGTCTTTTAATTTCTTGCTTTTTATTTACAATATATTTTCTATTTGTACTGTCACTTACAGTTTCATCGGCCACCAACCCCAACTAGTTTAGAATAAAGGTGTTGTTGATGTTGATGTTGTAAGTCACTTAAAGTACTTTATACTTTGGCCAAATACCTCAAAAAATTAAAGTTCTTTTGAACTGAAAAGCAACTATGAAGATTTTACAGCATGGCCAAACAGGGCTATTAGTCACTGTCTTTCTTTGTTACCTTTGTACCAAAATATATATTGTGTTTGACACACTTATCATCTTTTAAAATAATCACATGGCTAATGTTTACATTTTTTGGGTGAGTGGTCAGAATGGTAGGAAAGTAGTATGCGGATCACAAACTGGAATTCTTCTATTGTATTCATGGGGATGCTTCAAGGATTGCAGGTACACAGTGTGGAATATGTCATGATTACATGATGGAAGTGATTCTGTTTATGGAGGAGATATGTTAATTGAATTTTCTCTTGTATTTCTTATTCTACCTCTTCTACTGATGTTCTTGCTAATGGTTTCAATTTCAGCGATCGGTTTATTGATCTCTCCTCAAACTCTATTGATGCTATGTTGAAAGTGAGTATAACATGATTATTTCAGTATCAATAGGCTCTTTTACCATCCTTAGGTCTTGTACTAAATTTTATTTTTTATTTTTTTAATCTTAGCTTGATGAAGATAGGATTATTACTGGATCAGAGAATGGGATTATCAAGTGAGTCTTTTGCAGTTTGAGAGCATTGTACCTCTTGTTTGGATCATCTTTCAAGCTTTTATTTCATTGTTCTCTGGGCCTTTTATTTATATGTTCTTTTTTATGTTCAGCTTGGTTGGGATATTACCAAACAGAGTCATCCAGCTAATTGCAGAACACTCGGAATACCCTGTTGAGCGTCTTGGTAACATATCGTCTCTTCCTCTTTTCTCAGCATTGAATGTGCCCAATTTTGAATCTATTGTTGTAAGCCTCAATTTCTTTACAATTAGTTCTGTAGTTTTTATGTCTCAATTCATTTGCTGTGCTGAGGTGATTTTGGGCCTTCATCTATGATTTGCACTGTTTTTACTCATTATTGTGTGCTCATGATCTAAGATGCATTTTTGCATTTTCTTGTTCCTTGCTTCAAGTAAGTTTGACTTACACTTTTCTTTGGTCTGGTAGCATTCTCTCATGATAGAAAGTTCCTGGGCAGTATTGCACATGATCAAATGTTAAAGGTACTTCTCTTTCTTAATTCTTCAATAATTAATTCGAATTATTTCCTCCGCTTTATTAATTTTTGCCAATTGGATCAAATATACTAGGCACTCCTTATCATGATTGTAACTGTAAACCCCTATCTGGTAATTTTATTGGGCCTTCTCAACTTTTCTCAGTAACAATTGCCTTAAATATAAAGGTGACTCAGAGTGGATAGGCTTTTGAGTAGAATTAAATATTTCCACCAAAGTGCTGATATTGTAAATGTAAAGTAAGATTTAGCAATATTAATTGATGTGTCTAGTAGTGTTGTTGTAATTGGAATGGGCATTTGCGACTGAAAAGGGGATAAATGATGGTATGCAATAAGGTAGATGAGTTGGCTTGGCTGTCAGACACAGATTTTTGTACTTATAAATGTATGATGATGGATATTTACCATAAGTTAATTATTTGGATGGGGTTTTGTGAGAAGTTATAATTTTCTGCTTACAAATGCTGGACAAAACATACAGCAAGATGGGTAGGTAAACGTGGAGAAGTTAAATCAGTCAATTCATCATATGGTCCATGGACCTTTAAAAGAACATATATTTTACCATACTGGTTGGATGAATTTGCAACAGTTTGGCTTAAAATGTTTCCTGTCAATCCATTGAGGTGTCCTTACATGGCAATAATGGAGGGTGGGTCACTGTTTAAAATGTGAAACCATTGGTTGCATGTGGTCTGTATATGAAATTATTTTTACTATTTTGTACAGATTATATTGATCCACCGACCCCAATTAATTTGGGATAAAGGTGAGGTTGATGTTGATGTTGATGTACAGATTATATTGATAAATCAATTGTCTGACTCTGAACATTCAACATTTTCTTCTTGTACAGCTATGGGACTTGGATAATATACTGCAAGGTTCGAGAAGCACACAGAGAAATGAAGCTGGAGTGGTTGGCAGCGACAGTGAAGAGATGGATCTAGATGATGATCCTTCTGAGTTTAGTAAAGGTATGATATGATTTGTATATGTAAATGTTATTGATTGTCCATCACGGTAAAGGTATGATATATCTTGTATTTCATTGATGATACCATTGCAGGAAACAAGAGAAAGAATGCAGGTAATGGGCATGTCCTAGGTGATTCAAACAAGTTCTTTGCAGATTTATAAGGGATTGTGGATGCAATTTTGTTTAAATGTGACAACCCAATTACAACACTTGCAAGCGGGATTTCCTGATCAATATCTTCAAGTTCAAGGTGCCACTTCCATAAATGGATACCTAATGAAGACATTGTCCCGGAGATATTCGGTGTGTGATGTTGGTTGCCATCTATTTATTTTTTTATCATGTTTCGTTAAATTTCCAATTTTAGGGTCGTTTAACCAGTTTATTTGTTGAGATCTTGAGAAGCCTTGGAGAAGTTTGTCCTATGGTGTAACCAGTTGTGAATTGCAAATCCACAGGGTGGTTGAATTTACTTCCTTTCTTAATGTTTTCTTTCTCTATTAGAGAGTTAGAGTTTCTTAGTTACTCAGTTACTTTCTAGTATTCTCCAACCAATTTACTAAGCCTCACAAAGGCAATGAAAATTGTTATATCATTAGCCGAAACAAGAACCCTAAACCAAAAATAGTAGTAGTAGTATTGACAATATTTGTTGCTAGTATAAGCCGCTTGTAAACAAAGAACATCCAACAACATAAGGTTAAAATCAATAATTAGTTAGGAAATGAAACTTTAAATAGATCAATTATACACATACATCAAGTAAATTTGTATATTTATCTAATATTGCAATTGATGGTCTTACATAGCTAGACAATTCATTATAGCATTTTCTTGAAAATATGTTGCTTTGTACAATGTAAATTTGATTGTATCTGGAAAGCTATGATGCATCAAAGTAAGACTAGTAAATGCAAGAATCCCGGCCTTAATCCTGTAAAAATTCTCAAGAAGTGGTAGTGTATGTGTATATATGCATGTGTTCATGCACAAGCATTAGTGTTGTTGACCTTGAATTGTCACCCCACAAGTTGTTATCATCATTTTCATCATCTGTCATTAGATGCATCAGGCTAGAAGTGACCTGCATTCTGCATATATATTTTATTGTGCATGTGTTTGGTTTTTTTCTTCCCCTTATTTTGATAAAAGAAGAAATTCATTAAGATGAAGAGAAAAAAAGTTTACAGAGAGAAGAGGAGTATAAGGAATCATCCTTAACAAAAGAACAAAATAGAAAACAACCAAGAAAGAGAGAATCAATGGAGCAAAGTTGATCAATTCCTCAACATAATGACGCAACTGTTACAAAACAAGTCTTCTAATATCTCAGGAAAATAATAGTAATTTATAATATAATAAATTAATAATAGTAATAAATTATAAATTAGTAATAATAATAATAATGTGTGATAAATTGTGATTGTTTGAATTATTAATTGATTTGTCATTTATGTATTAATGTTTGATTGGTGATGTTTGATTAATAATTTGATTAGATATGATGAGTCAGTAATGAATTAGCGATATTCTGAGCCATAAGAAATTAAGAATAAAAAAAATTAGTGTATGAAGTCAATATCTGAGCTAGATACATCAATGAAGAATAAGAAAATAAATGCATGAAACCCATGTCCGAACCCAAAACTTCAACTATAAATAGAGGTCTAGCCTAGCCTAACAAATTCGCTTTTCAGCATTTCTCCTCTACTCTTCTTACTTCAAAAACTTACTTTATTTTATTTTTATATTCTTCTGCTTACCAATCGGTTTCCTATTCCAAATTATTCTTTTTTCTTCTAGAAGTTAGCGAAAACGGAGACCATGTAGTCTTAATCCCTATGTTCTCTTAGAATATTTTTGTATATGAAATTTGGTGTTCCTAGGTTCCTTAGGTTATTTTTTTATATATATGAAACTTTGTATATGTAACCTTAATCCCTAGATATTTGTAGGTTATTTTTTGTGAGTTCTATTTGTAATCCTAATACTTAGAGTACTATATTTTTATTATATATAAAAATTTATTCTGATCCTTGATCTTTAATTATTTATAAAATTATTATTTGGGAAATTTATTAGGTTTTGAGTCAAATTTAAAGTTTAAATTAGTTAATTTTTGTTTGAGTCAAATTTAGAATTTAAATTTTAAAAATACAAACCAAGCGTTCAAAAAACAGTAAATTTTGTTTTTAAATTAGACGCTCGAAATCCTCTTTATCCTTTTGAAACAAATATAAAATTTTAAAGTTTAAATTAGTTAGTTTTTGTTTGAGTCAAGTTTAGAATTTAAATTATAAAAATATAAAACAAGCATTCAAAAAATAGGAAATATTTTGTCTTTAAATTAGACGCTCGAAATCATTTTTATCCTTTTTTAAACAGAAATTAAAATTTAAAGTTTAAATTAGTTAGTTTTTGTTTGAGTCAAATTTAGAATTTAAATTTTAAAAATACAAAGCAAGCGTTCAAAAAACAGTAAATATTTTGTTTTTAAATTAGACGCTCGAAATCCTTTTTATCTTTTTTAAACAGATATTAAAATTTAAAGTTTAAATTTGAAATGGTTTTAGTCAAATTTATATGAAATGTTTTAGTTGAGAAATAAGTTTGTTGAAAATGTAGATAAGGAAAAGGGTGTGAAATAAGTTTGACTCAGTATAAATTGTTAATATTAGGTATTTCCAAAACAATGAGGTATAAGTTGTTAAGAATTATATGGCTATATTTTCTGACAATAATTTATCTTCCTCATTATGGCAAGGAAAAAATAAATAAATCATTGTTAAGAATTATATGGCTATATTTTCTGACAATAATATATCCTCCTCATTGTTATTAAATTATTTTTTTTTATATAATTAGGTAAACTAATCAAATAATGGCCATAGGTCCACCAAATGGGTCACGAGTCACGACCCAACAATTGATAGTTTGTTTATTTGTTCATCCTTTCTTGATGTGGAATTTGATTCTGTGTCTCCTTTCTTTCTTTCTTTTTCTTTTTTTTTTCTTTTTTGTAATTGGACACTCGACGTTTTATAGAAGTTTGAAATTCATTTGTTAAGTTGCTTTTACAGTTCAAATGCTTGCTTTTCATTAAAACTGGATGATAAAAACTTCGGGATGATTATGTGGTAACAAAGTAAGCCACACGAGAGAAGTCGAGAACACTGTCACTTCTTAAACTGTAGGGAAAGTAATATTCAGAGGACAAAGGTTAGATAAAGTTATTTGGACATTTATAATATGGGTTTTATTAGTATTATGTAACATAATGTAAGAGTTATTTCCAACTCTCACGTCAAAAGAGAAAGTCGAATGATGAAATAGAAAGAAAAATATGTGGACTCCACATCTTTAATATGTGTATAGAAAAGTGAAGTTATATTATATTAAATGATAAACATAAACCCTTATAATATTGTTGTTCAGTAACAATATTTATATTATTTCTTACACCTTAATTATAAAAAGTTTAACCGCATCACAAATATCATAATAACTTTATCTATGTTTAGTCCATATTTATAGTTAGATTTTAAACAATAATTTGCCCCCATAATAACAACTGATCAATCTTAAATACCGCATTAATTGTTCTATATTGATATTTTATTAACAATTGAATGTTGTGTTTTACTGTTTACACCCCTTTTTATAATACATGTAACTGGTTTCTTTATTTTATATCAGTGTTGCTCATAAAAAAATGTACATTTTAAAATTGATAATGAAATGGGAATTTTTTTTTTTTTTCTATTTACTAATGTACTAGTTTGGTATAGTTAGTGAGCGAATTTCTAAAAAGAAATATAATTCATAAAATAATTTAATAAAAATTTAATCAATTAAAAAACTCGAGATAAGCGGCTTCTGAATAATTTTTGCAAAAAAAGACAAGAGAAAAATTTGAGATATTTTATTAAATAAAGTCTATTATTAATAATAAAAAAAGTATTTTTAATTAAAAGACGAAGGTGAAGATGTTTTTTTGAAGGGTGAAGTATATCGACCTAATAGTAACTTAAGAGGCAATAATATGAATTATAACTATAACTCTTTGAGTTAATAGTGGAAATGAAGGAGTCTCGGTTCCATTTCCACATATCACATTTGATAAGAGTTTACATATCTTTATCCTTAACCCGCCCTGCACTTTGGATTAGTTTTATAGTGAGCTCAAAGAGTCGAAGTTTGTAAGAATACCAGAAGAAGCCAACTCACCTTAAGATAATTAAAATTGGATGAACTCAAAAAAATATATATATATATATGAACTATAACTCAATGAGGTAACTATAACTCAAAAAAAGTGGTCATGTTATTTGATCACAACTACTCATTTAAAAGTTATACACTTTTCTCTCTTATCTCATCATTAATGAGTGGTTATGATCAAATAACATGACCATTTTTTCACATTATATCCACTCCCTTTGAGCACGGTTATGACTTATGAGTGGAATAAATACGAGGATCAATAGGAATCGTAGTATTTATACTATGGAGAAGATTCTCCTAATGTGTAAAGTGTAATGTCATAATCATTTTCTAACCCTGTGGACCCCACTGAGATATGATATTATGTGATTTCTCATGTGTGAAAATGAGTAATAACCATATATGGAAAGGATTATTTATCCTTAAGTGGATGGGTAATTAATGGATGATCAAAATAAGTGCCCGAGTAAGGCTATACATTCAGCAAGCATAGCGCAAATAATAGTAAAATGAAATTATCGTCAAAGCTCTATTTCCAGATAATTTTTCTTTTTACACACTTTAACGCACATGAATTTGCATTTTCATAGCTTATTCTTCATTTGGTCACAGATGGCCGACATGACCACATCTAAGGATATGGACAAAAGACAGTAATTGAAGCAACATTTAAATGCCATACCAAAAATGATGAAGAAAGACACAGGCCAATTTAATGAGACTAGACCTTTGAGGGAAAAACTAGACTCCAAGGCCATAATATCAGGAATGCCACAAGTCATTTTCAATAAAGGAATCCAAAGGTGACACAAACCATTATTAATTTATTTTTTTGTACCAACATGATAATGTCGTATAGGGAAATATTACAATGATCACGCTTTGAAATTTTGTTTCTATGGAATCAAATGACAATGAATACCTGCAAATATAGGGTGTTATCCCAGCATGACTAACCCTGAGTTTTAGAATATTGTTGTCACATTCTGAATGTGCTTCCCATGACTACCCTTGTTGTAGGCCTAATCTACCATATCTCTGGTTGGTATGGACCAGAAAGAGTTTCTAGCAAAATGTGACAACTTGACAGTTGTTCCAATATATATATTTTTGTAGTTTAATAATGTGTCTTTTTTACTTCAAAAATTAATCTATGGGGTTTAAGTGTTACACATGTGACTTATGGGGCAGGGCTTATTCAATTGTTCAAAAAAAAACAGTTTTTTATTCCTTACCAATCATGATGGGAAATTTCACCATTAAAAAGCTAAACATGCATGAGTTTACTTGCTTTTTTCAATTTGATTGAAATTGACTTCGGTTTGCACAAATTGTCACTTAGTAAGCACAACTAGTTTTTTTTTTTTTCTTTCTTGTCACGGAATTTAGGCTTTTTTAGTTATTTAATGTAAAACGGGAAATATTTTATTGTATTAATTCAAAATTTAAATATTTTATCAAAATAACACATGCGAAGACAATAGCTATTCCAGGTTCATCATCACCTGGAACATGTACTGTCTTCACCTGTGATAGCTTCTCTGAGACACAGGAAAATCAATCTTCGTCTGTGTGTGTTGAAAGGGGAGGAGAGAGAAAGGGATAAAAAAATTTATTTTATCCCACAAATCTCTACCTAATCTCTAGCTATGGATGAGATTGTAATCTAATGGTGTTGAGAGGGATATGTAAAGGTAAGCAGAATAAGGGTAGAGAGAATAACCTATCCCAAATTTAAGTATTTTAGCACAATAATACTGAGATATGTGCATGGAGTATACGCATTCAAGTCGTGCATAGGCAAATGCGTGCCTATCACATGATGTGCGCTGCAAGTCATGCATCACCCCATGCGCGACTTGCAGCGCCCACAACATAATAGGCATGCCTTCGCCCATATACAAATTTCAAACCTCCTTCATTCACGACTTGAACGTGCATACCCCTATACACATCTCATAATATTATTTTGGTAAAATATTTAGATTTTGAATCAATCTTACAAAATGTTCTCTTTTTTACATCACTATGATTAAAAGGCCCTGAATTTATAATTCAAAATAAACACTTGCCAAATTAACTTTATGAGAACTATATTTAATGAACAATATACATGTGTGAAGGAGAACTGTGCAGGGATGCTAATGTACAACCCTGAATTATTTCATTGCAAAATTAGATGTTGGAGTAGGACCAGTTATTAGTCAATATATTTGTGTAATTATTGGGGTCATAAATCTACCCCACGCTCCCAAGAAATACATGCATGTGAATATGTATATTCCTATTTATATTTACCAAAACATGTGGTGTCCATATATCTAGTGTTAAAATCTTACTAAGTGCTATTCACGAGTCCCATTTCACCACTTCCATTATTGAATTATAAGTACAACTATGAACCTTATCTGATTTCATAAAATACCCCAAATTAAATTTCTTGTAGCCTTCTTTTAATGTCAGGAGCCTAGCCTTTTATGCTGTCCATACCTCCTTCAATATTATCTTTTCCTCTCTCATTATAAGAACAACACTCAATATTCCCATCATTATTACTCAAAGATGGGTGGCACTATTTGCAAGAATGAGAGGAAGTTTTCTGAAAAATATGTTATGAATTTGAAAGAGAAAGTGAGAGTTTTGCAAGAGGAAATAAAGGAGATGATGTATGAGAGGGAGAAAGAGGGTAGAAACTATGAGAGAGAGATAATGGTGTTCACTTTTAAGGAAGCAGATTGGAAGCGAGAAGGGAAGAGGATGAAAGATGAGATGAAGCAAATGAGGAAGTTGGTTGAAGAGAAAGAAGAAAAGATTAGAAGCATGGAAGAGCTTGGAATGGTTGAGAACAATAGTGAGAAAGAGTGGGAATTAATGGGTACTAAGCTTTTGGTTGAACAAATGAAGGAGGAGAAAGCAAGAAGAGATGAAGCTGTTGAGAAATGGAAGCAACTTTATCTTGCAATTAAGACTGAACTTGATGACCTCATTCAGAGGACATATAATGGTATCTCTCTTTTGTTATACTAAAAATATGGTTTTTATGAGTATTTTTTGTGGGGTTTGTTGAGATATATAGTCCCACATTAGTTGGATGAACAACTAATGTGGAGTTTATAAGGCCTTGGGTACTCCCACCCTTTCAGCTAGCTTTTGGGTGGTGTATCTCAAGTTTCTTAACAGGGTTCAATCCTTGGCCTTATCTCAATAACCCCATTAAGATATGCAATAGTTTGGTGATTATTTTTACTTTCTTGAGAAATATTCATGCTACTATAGGATAACTGCATAAGGTTAACTTAGAAACAAATATGTGTGTGTGTGTTGTTTTTGATTTGGTTGTGTTTATTTGTTTTTTGGCTATATGTTCATAGGGGATGGTCTGTATTGGAAAGCAGAGGAAGATGACATGCAAATGGAAAATTTGAAGAGGGAATTGCAAGAAAAGGAAGAAAGCATCAAAGTCTTAAAAGCTCAATTAGCTTCATTGGAGAAAGAAAACTACAAAAAGGAAAGAGAATTTGATTTGCTAAAGCAAAGCTTGAGGATCATGAATGGCAAGAAGAATTCAATCCAAAAGAAAGGGAAGCTCTTTAAAAGCAAATTGGGAAAATAAAATGCAAATATGGTTTGAGTATGTATTATTCTATACTGGGTGGATTGGATTGTGTCTTGCAAAAGCACCTATTTTCCTTCTTTTCTTTTTCCTCTAGGAAAAATAAAAGCAAGCCAATACTTCCACAGATGGAGAGTCTTTTTCTTGGACCTTGAAAAAGACAGAAAGTATGAAGGAAAGATTAGTAAATATTCCTCCTACACTAGCTTAGTTATTGAATATGTTAGGTCTAAGGACTAAGTGAAGGAAAGAAAGAATATGGTATTTATTTTTTCTTTCATTATGTAGATTCAAACAAAGTTCATTTCTAAAGGAAGTTGATGTTCTCCTACTACTTGTATTTGGCATATCTCCCATCAAAGGAAAAAAGTTGGAATGACCAGTGAGTCATCAGATTCCCTAGGTTCCCTTTGAGACAAAGAAAATAGATAGTATGCAAATTATTTCATTTTAAGAAAAGCATAAATCAAAGTGTCAAAAATGCAAAGATACCTATTGTGTTTTTTTTGGATATAGAAATGCAAATTATACCATATGACCCTAACTAGTACAATAAGTAAATTAATAATTCTTTTTTTTTACAAAAAAATATTCGATGACTAGGTTAAATGAACTATTTGATTGAAATAATGTTATTTTTTCAATGCAAGAAAAAAAAGTTTCAAGAAACAATATAGGAAAAGTAAAACTGATTAAAATTTGAAAGGGATTTATCTAAAGGAAAACATGAAAATATAAAATCGTAAAAGCATTTAATATAAGAAACAAAAAGAAACGTTGATTTTTCATATGTGATATCTTTTCGCATTCTTCACTTGTGTTTTAGAAAGACAATCGTTTTAGGGGCAAGGTAAATTAAAGGACAACTGTGTTTTTTAAAAGGACTAGCGCTAGTTTTTTACAAACTTCTATGCGATGTTTGAATGGACGATAAGGTGAAAAAAATTTAAAGATGGGAAGAGAGCTCAACGTGTCACTGCCCCCCAAAATTTCGCTTGAAATTGATAGTTAACATGTCTATTTTGTTTTGGAGATTAATCACGTTATAATATATATATATATATATATATATATATATATATAAATATAAAAGTGTGTAGGGTTTACGAGGTTATGTTAAGAGAAGAAAAAAAAATATGGGTCTAACACATTTTTATGTGTACGTAAAAGAGATGAGAGAATCTACTTCACATGATTTCAGATCCTAACACATTTATGGAAACAGAGCTCCTATCTCATCAATCCTTGGTCTAAAATCATTTTAGGGGGAAAATCTATAATACAATCAGTGTAGGTGCGCCAATAAAAAACGCACTACATCAACTATCTTTATACTAGAGAGTGAAAAAAAAAATGACTTTTATAATTTATACTATATATTACCGATAATATATAAAATAAATTACAAATATCACATCCAATTTAATACTACTGTCGTATTAAAAGTGCGCTCCATTTTAGAGGCCTAGACTCGCCAATCACAAAACAACAAAATTTCCTTATATTCAGGTCCCGTATGGGGAATCTAAAGCATGATTGCACACTTTATGTCAATCGAAGATATTTTGAACGCAAAATTATAGGTTTTATAAGAATTATGTTATAGAGATTCGTTTTGCATGCCGGAATTTTTTTTTGTTTGCTGCGGGTCCCACAAAATGTTATGTGTGGAGGAATTTTTTTATGGTCATGTTAAATGATAGATGATAAACCCCAAAATTATTAGTATTTTTTCTCCTTTTTGTTTGGATTTCAAGTTTCAACATTTTGTATCTATCAGGTTGTAGTGACTTGTGACCTTTTTTGTGTAATACAGCTGAACACAAATTTTCAATCAATAATTTTTTCCAACAGTTTGTGGCTGCACCCAATTCTTCAACGAGCAAATACAAATCCAAACCCCCATTTTAAAAGTTAATCGACCTAGAAAATTAGATGTCCTCTAAGGAATTTTTTATTTTATTTTTCTCTTAAATGGCTAACCTATTTGATTACAGCTTATTATGTTGTAATATTTTAAGTGATTGGTATATTTGAAACGAAAAATTATAACCAATTAAAATTCTTGTGACTAGGGTCTTCAAATTGTGAATATTCTTTTTGTAACTCATCTTATATTGCAATCATCATAGCGCTGCTTTTTTCAGGGGAATGTGTATTGTGCTCATCCTAATACATCGATTACTTGCTGTTGTAAAAGTATATTTTAATTTTGATATTATCAAAGAACCTTGGGATACACCACCCCAAAAGTTAGTTCAAGTACCCAATGCTTAGCTCTGATACCATGTCAAAGAACCTTGCGATACACCACCTCAAAAGCTAGCTCAAAGAGTGAGAGTGTCAAAGGCCTTATAAATGCCACATTAGTTGCACATACAATTAATATGGGACTATATATCTCAACACGTCTCCTCAGACGAGAACCCACTAAGCTTGAAGGGTGGACAACATACAAACCCACCTACATGTGGAAATTCCACTAACAAAGAAAATGGGAGGCGATGAGATTTCGAAAGCTTTGATACCATATCAAAGAACCTTGGATACACCACCAAAAAAGCTAGCTCAAAGGATGGGAGTGCCCAAACCTTGTAAACTCCATATTAATTATCCATACAATCCATATGAGACTATATATCTCAACAGATATACTATTTTCTACACTTATATTTACTAATGTATTGTCATATGATTTAATATGTTTGGCATACCGTATTGTGTTGGATAAGGGATTAGGCACATTTTATGGTGGAACTCTCATTCTTTATGACCGGAGAAAATGTTCGTATCACTAAATATTCTCCTCGAGTCTTTTTTTTTTCTAATTACTCATTAGTACAATAGGCACACTACATTATTCAAAGAAAGAATAGATGGTTGTTGCTGAAAGAGCCAAGTGTAGCGTGGGTGTGGCCTTAACCCGGGCTAAATTTTAATAAATTGTTTATTATATATAATTATATAATTAATTATAATTTAGCCCGGATTAAAATTGTAATTTGACCCGGGCTACAATTTATAATTTGACCTACGTAGAAATTAAAACATTTTGAAAGATTTGGGTAACTGTAGTAAATTATGTGTCCAATTTTCACTTGTATAAAATAAATAAATTATTTTTAGTAAAATTAAAAAATATTTAATAAAATCATAACTCTTCTTAATACAGGTGCTACGTATTTAATATAATTTAAATATAATATGATATGAACTAACTAAAATTAAAAAAAATAAATACATATAATTTTTTAACCCAGGCTCAAATTAAAGCCCAGCTCCGCCACTGTGCTGAAAGGTTTCTGATTCGAATATTAAGTGTAGTCAACGATAAAAACTTTCACCCTCTAATACATTGAGGATTAACCTTATCCAAATAGATGGAGACGCCTCTGGAAAATAAAAAAATAAATAATAAGTGACTTTATGATTTTCTTATAAAAGATGACAAATTTATATGTTCTAAGTGGCAAATCTGACTAAATTTCCTTTTGCTCTCCATGGAAGCCGAATATAAAAAAAAAAAAAATAAGACAAACATTACATGGCAATACATTGCCTTTATAAAATCAAGCCTGGGCCTCAATTGCAACCACTTATATATTGGTACGGCAAGCCCAAGTCTATGTGAATCATTCACCTAATTCTTCTTATCAAGATCTGCTGAAGCAAAGAGTTAAAAAACCATTCATTAAGTGATTATCAATTTTTTTTTTTTTATTTCTCCATCTATTCATGGGCTTATCCGATTAATCAGATTTGAACAAGGTAGGATAACAAGAATGGAAACTCTCTTTATCAAGATTTTAATACAAATCTTAATTAAAAACTCAAATTTGAGACCATTAATTAAGCTAGAACAATCTCTTATAAGCTGATTCACGTATTTAGTCATATTTCTCTCTCTCTCTCTAATAAGTTGATAAATTACATAAATTTAGGTGTTACTTTCAACACAAACCTGAAAAAAAAGGGGTGGGAAATACACAAGAATAATAATCATAGTAAGGTGTATTAATCATAATTAATAGTAAATAGAACTTGGAGATGCGGGATTTTCTCATGTTAGAGGCTGATACATATACTCGTTCAAAGTCCATTTCAGGAGCAGAAATATGTGGCCTTCGTTAACGGAGTGATCCTATCTTTATGTATCAACCACCTTTGGATGTAACCAAAACACTATATATACTTTGTTAAACAAGTTCAAAAAGACTCACCAATAACACCAACATACATCTAGTCTGTCCTTGTGATTCTTTTTTTTAAACCCAACAAACATGTCAAGCGCCCAGCAAAACTTCAATGCAGGCCAAACCCATGGCCAGACTCAGGTTAAACCTCAAGTTTAAATTGTGAACAATTTCACCACACACATATTTTAACACTTCTTTGCCTTTGCAAATTGGATATATATATATATATATATATATATATATATATATATATATATATATATAGAGGTAGGATCCTTTGACACCGGTGTCGAATTTTAAATTTGACACCTCATCTGAGAGTCGTTAGATCAAAAAAGATCAATGTGCTCTGATTTGTAAGCATATGAACCGTTGATCTTTTTTGATATAACGGATCTCAGATGATGTATCAAATTTGAAATTCGACACCGGTGTCAAAGGATCCTACCTCATATATATATATATATATATATATATATATATATATATATATATATATATATATATATATGACACTTTTTCTGTAGCGGCTTCAGAGAGCTGCTGTCTGCAGCTGACACAGAAAAATGGGCCCCACAGTTTTTTTTTTTTTTAAAAAAAGGACCTGTATCCTAAGATCCGGAACCGTATCCTGGCTTGCTGTATGTGCAGCGGCCGTAGAAATGATTTTGTCATATATGTAACTAATATATTATAATCTTTGATTATGGTTAGGCTAATACAGAAGATTGGATGCAATCCACAAAGGAGTCGGCCGTGGCTGCTGCAGACAGGGCTCATGCAGCTACTAACACAACAGGACAAACTGCTGAACAAAACAAGCAGGAAGCTGCTGGTTTTCTCCAACAGGTACCTAATAATTTCACAATTTACATCGGTGTAAGAATAAAATCTTGCAATATCATATTATATTTATCAGTTTTCATGCTTATTTTATCTACTTTTTTCTAACATTGTTGCATCACAATCTCATATGATCTTCATTCTTTGTGATACAACGGTGTTGAAGATGAGTAAATAAAGTTGTCATTAAACAACACATATATAATAAATTAGAACAGTTAGATATGAATAAAATTAATGACTAAGATTGCGAGTGTAACTTATTAAAATATGCTACTCTATTATTCATAATTTTGGGACAATTTTTTTCTTCATGGACTTTTTGGATGAATTGTGTTTATTTTGGAAATTGGAAAGTTTGTCATTGTTAAAACCATATGTTCTTGTTGCAGACTAAAGAACAAGTGACAGACATGGCTCAAACTGCTGTGGACAGTGTGAAGCACACACTTGGGATGGACAAGAAGTGAAACTAAGTCATCTTGGTTCATTTGTGAAAGTGTCTAACTATTCCTTTAATTCAAACGGAATAGAATAATTTATATGTTTCTTGCTATTTTTAGAGGGTCTTGCTTTGTTCCCAGTTGTTAGCTAGGGATTAGCAACAACTAAGTATTTATATTTATTCATTGATTAAATATGGTGCTTTGTTGAAGAAAGCCAATGTCAGTTGTAATAAAAATAGCTTCTTTCTATTTTTTTCTTGTTTTAGAGCTAAGCTTTCTGCCTTTTGGCCGATGTAATAAATGTAAGAAAAATACATATGCAATGCAAAACTAGATCTTTCATATGTATTTACGCTTGTATCCACACTTTGTCCTCTTTGATCTTTTCATGTAGAATTTTATTTATTTATATTATTCATTATCAATAACTCGATTACCGATTCGAATTGGGTAGGATTATATAAGCGATCAAGTGGACTCAAATTCGAAATTCCTGATTAAGTTGAAACAATCTCTTATCAATTGATCCGCTTGTTTGGTGGTAAATTCTTTTTAATATAATAGTTTCTAATGAATTCTCATTTATATCATGACAAATAATTTTTTATATAATTCTAAATTTTATATCTCTCAAAATATGATTATTATTTGATTAAATGTAACTATTAAAAAATATAATATTATGAATATTTCCTATTTTTAAATTTATAATAGATTTACATTATTATTTTAATCTCAACTAATAAAAAAAATTTTAAGCTCACAAATAAGTTAGTGTTTTATAATATCTTCAATTTCTAATTTCCGAAGTGTCTTCCATTATTTTTTTGGTGTCCAATAATTGTCACTAGGTCACTCTCACATGCAAACGCGCCAACAAATATATATTTTGATATAAATAGAAATAATTTTATCTCCTATAAAATATTAATTTTTTTAAGATAAAACTTGTATATTAATATATTAAGGATTTTATTAGTGTTATGTAACATTGTAAGTGTTATTTTCAATTCTCACATCAAAAGAGAGAAAGTGAAATGATAAAAGAGAAAGAAAATATGTGAACTCACCTCTTTAACATGTGTATAAAAAAATGAGATTATATTATGTTAAATGATAAATATAAATTCTATATATTAATTTTATGTTTATTATGTTACATAACATAATATAATGATACTTTTTACACACATTAAAAAATGAGTACATCTATCTTTTATTTTTCTTTCATCATTGCACGCTTTCTCAATATATTTATGACATTAAGTGTGAGTGGGTCACCCTCGATTCTCGAATGAAAGAAACGTTTGGGATGTTCGCGAACCAACCACAGTTGCTCGAACCAAACTAACATACATGTACAATTTTTTCGTAGCCGTACACCAAAAACCCACTATCTATTGTCACAACCATCTACCCCTTCTTTTCCTCCAAATTACACAACTTGCCACTATCTTTCTTCTTCTTCTAGTTTGTTCTGTTCTGTTCTAACACTATGTCACATTCAACATGGCTTCTCTTCAATTCCGTTACATTCTCTCTCCTCTCTCACTCAACCTTCCGGTTCCTCGCTCGGCCACCTCCTTATTTTCTCGCCCTTTCCCGCCTCATTTTCCCGGAAAGTTTCGTGTTTTCTCTTTCACAGGATTCGATGGGATGAAGCACAGAAGAAGAAGAAGAGGAAAACAAGTTTTCTCAATCTGCTGCTCCTCCTCGAAAACCGATTCCGAGGTTGAGAGAATTTCTATTCAGGAAGATGATGAACGGCCTCCGTTTGATATCAATCTTGCGGTTATTCTAGCTGGCTTCGCCTTTGAGGCTTACTCAACTCCCCCTGTATGTTTTTTTCTTCTTGTTCTTGTTTGGTTCCCGAGAAAAATTGGAAGAACTTTCCCTGAAATTGTGCTGTGACTAAAAATTTAAACTCTTTATTATTATTATTGGTTAAAGAAATCATGTTTGGATTAGCTTATTTTTATTTTCAGAGAAGTTTACAATTAAAATACTAAGGCATCTCTGAGAAGAATTTTTTCTTCTTCTTTTCTTTATAGTGAAACATAAGCTAACATAAAATTATTAGTAAATTAAAAAAGATGTTGTAATTAAAGAGATTGAAATTAAAAATGAAAGTGAAGATTGTTTGAGAACAGTATAAACCATTAAAAAGCCCTCACTCTTCACAAAAAAAACTATTGGATTGAATTAGTTCTTTACATGGTATCAGAGCCTCATGTCCCGGGTTTGATCACCAGCTTAAGCTTTTGGGTTGAATTGGTTCTTTACAAAGATCAAGTATGCTGATACGTTTTCGGTTTCAACTTAGTTTGAATTTGCTATGAAACATGCAATGAGCCAGGGTGGTTGTTACCACACAAGGAATGTGACCGGGACCTTACATTTTTTTTCTTGCTGTTTCTTCTCCATGGTGAGATTGTGAGTAGAATGGAAGAAATTGATCATAAATGTTAATACTGGACGTATTTTTTTTTCTTTATGAAGTATTCATACTTGTTTTTTAATCTTTTTTATTTTTCTTCCCATTATAACGAATTAGGA
>JAVKPL010013036.1:0-67500 GCA_032173675.1 Gastrolobium villosum | reverse complement strand
CAAAGTACACCACTTGGAGCTTCTACAACCAAGGAAATGGTTCCATCTTCACTAGCCAAGAAGTTAGCTCTACTCCCTCCCCAAACAGTAAATGGAGTGACCCACACGCACACAATACTTGCTCTCACTATCCATGGTATTTTGGGTGAAGGAAGCTTGAAGAAAGGAGGTTTCTTTGACTCACAAGAGGAAGGGAAGAAGGTGACAAGGGAGGAACACCACACTCAGAAATGGAGGCACAATGGAGGCACGTAGGAAACTGATAGAATCAGTCTAGGATTATGTGCCACGCCTATTTATAGCTCGCTTAAGTTTAAACCCACTGTATTAACACTAATAGCTTCGCTAATCATTTTAATCCCAAACTTTAGATTCTGAACCTAGCCATTTTTCTAGGATTAGTCATATTTTTATTTTATTTTTCGCGGCACTTTGTCAGTACGCGCTTTTGCATAGCCAGTATCAGTCGTGACGTCAGTTCTCATTATTTCGACTCCAGACTTGGCATACTAGTCCTAAATATTATTCTAGGATTATTCACATACTTATTATAATTTTCTGGGATTATTCCGTGGAGAAAAATCGGTATCTGCACTTTTCGTCAGAAAAGCGACTTTCAACATTATCAATCACTTACTATAATTATTTAAGTTTTCTCATAATTATTCAAGGTCAATTATGGAATTTATCTCTTAACTCATAATTAATTTGATTAAATTCCTAATTTAACGGTGCAGGTTCTTACAATCCACTTGAATCTAATGGCTCACATTACTAAAAATTTAGAGCCTTGGATATAAGTGCGATCAATAGAAAAGATTGAGAGTGTAACTTACACTGGTGTAAAATAATCCTGATCCATATATATATATATATATATATATATAGGTAAAATTATTTCTGCAGCCACTTTATGTACATCAACGACAGGTGTATGGTTATGATTCCACACATTTAATGCTTTCAGCCTTTGTATGATTATGATTACCCGCATTTAATGCTTTCAAGTATATATATGGCAAGTAGTTGATTGTTGCACGTATAGCAGCTGCAGAAATATAAACCCCATATATATATAATAATGTGATCCTTTGACACCAGTGTCAAATTTTGAAATTTGATACTAAATTCTAACCTTTGATTTCCGTCAATCAACGATTATCATTTATTGGAAATCAAACTTATTAATTAATATTAATTTCCAATAAATGATAACCGTTGATTGACGGAAATCAACAGATAGGGTTTAGTGTCAAATTTTAAAATTTGACACCGATGTTGAAGAATCATGCCTCATATCTAAAACATGGGGAATCATAACCATACAAAGATGGAAATAATTATAATCGTTGGATCCACATAATCGATCTAACGGTGAGATTGATTGGTGATAACATGGTAGTAACACAATTTGGTTGTTACAATATCCTTCCCCATATATATATAGGGGTAAGTATTTCTATAGCCACTTTAGATAAGGTTATCTACGGCTACCCAAAAACCATGTCATTTTGATTAATGAAGGGTGTTTCTGTAATTGTAGTTGAATTAATGAAGTATGTTTCTGTAATTTTATTGTTTTATTATATACATTTTACTGAAACACCCCTTTATTAATTCATCTAAAATTACATAAACACCCTTCATTAATCAAAATGACGTAATTTTTGGAATAACTGTAGATAACTTTATCTAAAATGACTGTAGAAATATTTTTTCCACACATATATATATATATATATATATATATATATATAGAGAGAGAGAGAGAGTTTTGTTTTTTCTATTGTTGTTGCATGGAAAAATTGTTGCAGCAAATTATTATATAAATATGTATTATAATTTATGTATAGTATATAGTTAATGTGAAAAATTGTTGCAGAAATTGTTTTTTTCTCTCATCAAATTAAATTTTATTAATTAATGTGATAAAGAGAAAAGAAAGTTTATCATTATATTATGGGAAAAATGTTTATCATTTTAAATGACACAACTTATATCATTTCACTCTCACATGTAACACCTATTTTTTGGTCAACTCTCTCTTTTTTTAATCTGTCTTTAAATTGTTATTCCTCACACTTTTACCCTTACATTATATATTCCTCGTAAGATATGGATGTGCAACCTGTCTTTAAATTGTTTTCTTTGCTGGACTTCGCGTCGTTGAAAATTTCTCTAGAGATTGATTGGGCAATTCACGATTCTTTCGTTAACATTGTCACCGAATTATTTCGCAGTTGCCAATTTTCTTGGTAACAAGCGGAATTCAGCGGTGCTACTCTCAATATTGTTTAACATCCAATCTTACTTTATTTTATTTTTTAATAAAAAATGTACTTTTAGTGGAGAAATTCTTAGTACATGGTAATGCATTCAACAGAGATTCGAAGTCAGATTTATTAGAATTTATTTTAAATTTAATACAATTGTATGTATAATTATGCAATCCATAGTTTACGGTTTTATTAAATTGAATGGAGTATTTTCATGTTACATAACAACTTTTTCTTTTAATGACTACGCAATAGATGTCACCTATGTAGCACCGATACCGACACAGAACACATGACACGATACGACATGACACTCCGACACGTTAATTCTAAAAAATGTTAGATTTTGACACGTTAGGACACGTTTTGATATTAAATAATATTTTTAATTTATGTAGTGTATATTATATTTAATATTCAATAATTTAATAAAAAAATGTATCTAATCTTATAATATTCATAAATTTTGCAAAGAAACATAAAATATCCCAAATATTTATATTAAACTCAATAAAATAGTAGTCGTAATCCAACAAATCTAATAGTTGGAACTAAAAACTCAACGCAACGTAACATTTAAACTTTTTTTTGAATTTCTATAACACGTGTTGGAGTGTCGGGGGAAGTGCTTGACACAACACGTCAGAGTTTTTGAATTGTCGGTGCTTCATAGGATATCACCACTTAAATAGCAACTCATGTTTATAAGAAAATGGGCATTATTTTGGTCCATTTTTTAAGTCATATTAGCTGTATTTAGCTGACTTGTTTAACGTTAATGGTAAAAACTTTCAATAAATCTTTAATGAGAGATATTATATTTATAAATTTTTTATTTACAAACTCAACTATATATTTCAGGGAATAAAAAAAACTTAAATGTGTATTCTTCATAATATATAATTGAATTTGTAAATAAAAAATTTAAAAATATATACCTACTAATTTTTAATAGGTTAATTAATCCACCAAGATAGCATAGCCAACTAGCAACTCCATGTCATATAGAAAAATATCTAAAATACTGCCCTGAAATTCAATTTTATATACATCTCCCTTTAATAAAAAGCAAATACAAAGCTGATACGACAACATGCCAGTGCAAAGCGATTTTCTTATTAAATTTAGGGTTTATTATCTATTATTTAACATGACCACAAATTTTTTTCTACACACACAACATTTTGTGGGGCCTGCAGTGAAAAAAAATAAAAAATTATGGCAAGCAAAATGAATCTCTATAACATAACACAATCACTTTTCCTACAACATAACTCTTATAGAACCCATAAACTCATTTTAAATGAAAGTAATATCTACTACTTTGTGCTTCGATGATACTCAAAATGCGCTCGTCATATAGAGGTTGAAGCGAATACGTTTCAAAATAACTAAATATTTAACTTTGTCTTGATTTCCTTAAAATTACTACATTTGACTCCATTTGTCAGTGTCTTTCCTTCTCTTATCTTTGTCTGTTTGCTTTTATAGGCTTGGCCTGCTCTTGCATGAAGTCGCTAGCTTTGGTAAATTTGATTACGCATATGGTTCAGACTCCAGACACGGACAAACTGAAAACGGCAAATGCAGTTTTCAACATCTTTTATTTTTCATTTCTTATTTTAGCGGGGAGTGAACAATTATACATCGAGTTATAAAATAATAAAGAGAAGGGAAGAAATAATAAAGACACTAGGTTAACTGGTTAAGTACAGCTACGCTTCACTATATTTTCTTGTCCGCAATTGTTATAGAGTACTCTGTATAAAAGAGATATAGATAAGGGAAGGATATGTATACAATTTTTTTTTATAAATTTTTACAAATTAAAAGGAAAAACATTTATCCTTTTAAAGAATATAACCATATGTTATTTTAGATCCTAACCGTTGATTTCCGTCAATAACGGTTATAATTTATTTTCTTAATGGGCCAAACTTTTTATTAATTAATTAATAATTTTGATATAATAAATTATAACCGTTAATGGACGGAAATCAACGATTAAGATCTAAAATGACATATGGTTATATCCTTTAAAAGGATAGATGTTATTCCCTAAATAAAAAGTTCATAAATATAACATTTTCCATAAAAATAAATTTAAAAATCTTAAACAATAATTATTCATATATTCAAGTCCAAATTATTAAAAAACAGGGAAAAGTTTACCGATGCCCCTGTGGTTTGCTTCAAAATCATATATGTCCCTGTGGTTTTTTTTCTATCACATATGCCCATCTTCTTTGTAATAAATAAGAAACCACAGGGGCATAAATAACATACCCTTTTACAAACCACACATAAGAAAAAAATCACATTCATATAAGTGATTCCGGTAAACCACAGGGTCATCGGTGAACTTTCCCCTAAAAAATAAATAAAATAAAATAAACTTAAGCCAATAAAAACACAAGATTGCTAACTGACTTTCCAATAAAAGTAGTCATCTAAATGTGAATTATAACAAAAAAACTCTCCCATCACATCACCGTTGGATCAAAGAGAGAGAACATTAAAAAAATTTTGAAGAAGGAGAAAATGTTAATCAAACGGTGATTAGATATGTAATAAGATGGTAGTAGAAAATTTTAGTAGTTAGGATATCCCTCTATAATTTATACCCAATTATTTTTTGGACAAGATCTCTTTACAAACTTTTTTTACAATTACACTAATGTAGGATCGATCGTACACTGTGTGATTAATGTAAGACCGGTCCTATATAGTATAATTTTGTAAGAATTTGTAAACAAAAAAATTTGTAAATATAACATGTCCCCGTTATTTTATTTAAAAATTGTGCTGGATTTAACTGTAAAGTAATCGAGGAGATCTCTGAAGTCCTGTGTGTCAGTTTTCTTTACAGTACGGCGTGTAATTAACATTTATACACTCACAGAAGTCATCTAGTAATTGACCCAGCTGTTGAAAAGTGAAAACCAAACTCTTGAGCTCTGTTTATGAGAATTCAAATTTTTTTACATTATTCTTTAATTTTCGTGCTGACATGAATTTTACATTTATTTTTTTTTAACACATGAATCTACCTACTTTTTATCTCTATAAGATTTCAATTCTTATTTAATATGAAAAATATAAAACTCATTTTTAAGAACAATTTTCTAATTTTTAGAAAAAAAAAATGGTTAGTAAACCTGTTTTGTCAAGAAAGATTGTAAAAATTGTAATTGTTTTTTTATTTTTAGAATTAAATTTAGAGTACATGTCTGAGTTATTTTTATTTTCTGTTTTGATTTTTAACTTTCAAAAATAAAAAAATATAGAAAATAACTGTTTCCATAATTATTCTACAGAATAATTTTAAGGAAAAAAAAACCAAAACACACTCAAATGCCTTTGATATTTTGCCAAGAAAGCGAGATATTTAAAGGTTCAGGTTAATTGTGTGATGACTGATGAGTAAGGGCAGGTGTGAGAAAAACCGTACTGATAATATTCATAACCATACATAGTGCGCCACCTAACATGATGCTACTACTAATTTCTTATTCAAAATATATGTAGTTTGGTTAAAAAAAAAAAAAGTTATAATGTTATAGGATGGGATATTAAAAAAAACACTAATTCTTACTTATATTAATCAGAATCTAAATTAAGAAAATAAATCATTAAATATAAGAAATTAATTATAAAAAATTTTATGAACATTTGAATATATAATTTCACAATTATGTGATACAATTGGATGCCACACTTTCATATTTACATCCTAATTCAAATCTTATGGTAAGTTATACTATAAATTTTGGTAGTTGAATTTTTTCATATATATACACACACCTTGCTTAGACATGTTTTATCTTTATTTCTTTATCTTTTAGCAGCTGTTTCTTAAAGTTACCTTGCTATGGCAATGTTGATGCAGCTCCCTTGTTCTCCAAGTACATTGATACTCCGTTTCATAGTACTATTTGCTTTATGCTACAGAACGAAGGCTGTGGTGAAGCTTCCTCCAAATGTTTCAGTTCCAGCAGTGATAGCATTTGGAGATTCGATTGTGGACTCAGGCAACAACAACAACATAAAAACATTGGTCAAATGCAACTTCGTTCCTTATGGAAAAGATTTCGAGGGAGGGATCCCAACGGGTCGATTTTGCAATGGAAAAATTCCATCAGACCTACTAGGTACTCTCTTCTTTATTCAGTTGTGTCTTCCCTTTTCTTAGAGGTTTTCTTAGTTTGAGGTAAAACAAAATCTCAATTGAGAAAAGAATTTGTGTTTACCAGAAAACTCACTTACTTAAAATACTCACTCTTTCTCTCACTGTCAACAAGAGAACTCATATATAGTCGCATACCATTTTATTTATTCCTTTTCACTTTTCTATCTTCTTCTTTTATCTCATCCTAAAGTTCAAAGCACATATCCGTTCAGCTATAAATTTAATCAAGTTTTTGGAAACTTCTTTTTTGTCTCATTACAAGGTCTTCTTTTCTCCCTATGATATATTGGGTATAAAGTGACAGTTGAAGAATTTTAGATTGGGGACGGTTTACAGGAAAAAATATTAGTGTTCATGAGAGGCCACAGCTATATTTAGCACATAAATTTAAGGGTTTGATTTTTTGATCTAGAATTGAATTATCATGCTGTGATTTAATTAGTGATGGATCCCATATTTATTAAAAAAAAATTATATATAAAAATTATATATAAATATGAAAATTTTAATATGAGAAAATATTTTTCCTAAATTTAATTAGCCTTTAAACATTTTATCCAAAAAAAAAAAAATTAGCCTTTAAACATCCGTAGATGCAAGAACTGTCCATTTTTTACCTCAAATATTTTTATTTTTTTTTATATCATGATAGCACTGAAATTTAAACCTACAAATTTCATGTAAACTACCAAAATCTCTCATCACTCACTGGATCAATTATAGAAGTATATTTTTTAACTCAATTTTGATAAGTCGAGTTAATAAATTTTTTCCAATATAAGTTCTAAATCCCGAATTTAGTAAAAAGTTGAGATTTGTTAGATATTGAACTTCGGATTAGGTGATTCATAGGAAAAATTAGATAGAATCAAACAACAATATCGTATAAAAAGAAAAGTAAAATAAAACTATTGGAGCAATAATTATAAAAAGGGGTTTGCATTTGTCATTTAACATGACATAACAAATTTTCATACACACACAACATTTTGTGGGCCCACACTTTTTAAAGAAAAATGAAAAAAAAAGAAAATAACGGCACGCAAAACGAATTTCTATAACATTACACAATCACTTTTCCTACAACATAACTCTTATAAAACCCTTATAAAAAATACAAAAAAAGTGTCGGTCATAGATCAATTTAAAAATTAAAGTATCTTAAAGTGTTACGTCATATATAACACGGGTATTTACACGGATATAACTTTTCTTCAAAGAGTCCGTGCTTCATATGCTTTTCGTTCGGACAATCAATTTTTTGTTCAATTTTTATTTTATTATAGATAATCAAAACAAAAATACGATTTGCTAATATATCGTTAAATATTTGTGCCTTAATTGATGAAAGTAATATCTTAAATAACATAATTAGCAGCCGTTCTCTATATTTTTCCACTATACCTTATAATATAAAATAATTCATTTAAAATGGAGTTACAAAAATTATTAAAAGCAACAGAATCTACAAATTATCAAATATTACTCGTAAAACGATTTTTAAATGGATTGGATTCTTATACTAATATCATTAGGAACAAAGTTTATATAAAAACTTATTATAAATAAAAACAAATATTGATTTAAGGATTCCAAATACGGGGTCAAAGTATTCTTCTCCTATACTATAAGATATTCTGAAAGCATTTAGGACTATTATCAGCCTTCGCTACTTTGTAAAACAGTTCTATTCCTTATTGCAATTAATTACTACTTTGAATTTCAGTTGAAGAATTTGGTATTAAGGAGTATTTGCCAGCATATTTGGATCCAAATCTCAAATCCAGTGATCTTGTTACCGGTGTCTGCTTTGCCTCTGGTGCTTCAGGATATGATCCTTTGACGCCCCAAATAGCGGTAAGTATATTTGAGCTTCTTTTATAATTCCTATAATATTGATTGGAAGAACAATCCAAACTCCAAACGTCACCAATTATTTTTCAAGGGGAGAGATCTTTTGTATGTAGGGTAAAAATAAAAAGTTTTATTCTCCGTCTCAGCAATTGATTTTCATGCATTTGACAAAAGGGATAAGATATTATAACAATCAAATAATGTTACTACCAATGTTACTACCATATTTTAACCGTTAATTTTCGTCAATCAACAGTTATTATTTATTGCGAATTAATAATTAATTAATGAATTTGATTTGAAAAATAATAACCGTTGATTGGCGGAAATCAACGGTTAAGATATGGTAGTAGTATTGATAGTAACATTATTTGGTTGTTACAATATCCTATCACTTGACAAAATTATAATAATTAGATGTGCAGAGATTAACGATTGAGATGAGAAGTAAAATTTTTTATTCTTATACACTAGTCTTTGATGATAGTATAATTAACACCTGAGCGTGGATGCAAATTAATTAAACCCTATGTATATATAATTCCTAGGGTAATGTTTTCCTCTTTTTACATGACATAAGAAATTTTCCAACACAAACATAAAAGTGGGTCCATCAATTCTTTTACTTTTCTTTTATTTTAAAAATAGTGGACCCCACAATTGCTTGTCTCTATGGCATGACCTGAACATAATATTAGTTTTTCCTAATTCCTATTCACCATTAGTTTCTAACATTTTGGACACCGTAACCAGTCAGTTATACCATTATCTGCTCAACTAGACATGTTCAAAGAATACATAGGAAAGCTGAAAAGCATTGTTGGAGAGGACAGAACAAACTTCATCCTAGCCAAAAGTCTTTATCTTGTGGTGGCAGGCAGTGATGACATTGCTAACACCTATTTTGTTGCTCGTGGGAGACAACTACAGTATGACGTGCCTGCTTACACTGACCTTATGATGAACTCTGCCTCTAATTTCATAAAGGTAGGTACTAATCTCTTAGATTTTAAATTGTTGCTTCTTTGATCACGGGTTATAATTTTATTTGACTCCCAAATTTTTTGAATCAATATGTTAATTGATTGGGTCATGCAGTGGATAAATTCAAAATGCATCGGTTTTAAGGTTTTTGTCAACCAGGTAGTTTAGCTCAAGGGAACAAAATAATTGTACCCAAAAAAAAAATTTATATTTCTCATGTTAAATAAGAATTGAAATTTCATGTTGTAGAGATAAAAAACATGTGGGACCTATTTGTTAGAAAAAATTAGATGTAGGACCCATGTCAGCACGGAAATCGAAGGGTGTGTAAGAAGGTTTGAATTCTCATGTTAAATGAGAAATAACCATTATAGTTTATAATATCAATTTTTTGTGGATATAAAGTCAACTACTCAACTATGCCTCACCATATGAGTTTTTTCTTTTCCTTGTCAATAAATGGGAAGGAACTATATAAACTTGGAGCACGAAGAATTGCAGTACTCAGTGCACCACCGATTGGATGCGTGCCATCGCAGAGAACTCTAGCTGGAGGGATAATAAGAGAGTGTGCGGAAAAGTACAATGATGCAGCAAAGTTGTTCAACTCCAAACTTTCAAAGGAAATGGATTCCCTTAATCATAATTCACCCAATAGCAGGATAGTTTACATTGATGTTTACAATCCTCTTCTCGATATCATTATGAACTACCAAAAATATGGTAATCCCAAGTCTTACCTAAACATTTATGATGAACATTATCTCATGTTGTATGAGATATTATTATCTCGTACAACACACACACACACACAAAATGGGTGAAATCTATTAAGGAAAAAAAAAAGGAAATGTAAAAAAATAAATTTCATCCACTTTTTGTGTGTGTAAAACAATTGTCTCATAGCAATATGAGAAACATATTTCCTAAAATTTATTTATAAGAATTCATTTAATTTCTTCAATTTTTTTCTTTTCAATTTCTTTGTCAAGTGTTTACTTCTCCAATTGCAGGCTATAAAGTTGTGGACAGGGGTTGCTGTGGCACAGGTAATATTGAGGTTGCAGTGTTATGCAACTCTTTGGATACCACTTGTCCTGATGCTTCAGAATATGTCTTTTGGGATAGTTATCATCCCACTGAAGGAGTATACAGAAAGCTCATAAGTCAAGTCCTACAAAAGTATTTGAGCCGATTGATTTGAGCTAGATTAAGTTTGTCCACGGGATGTTAATTTTAATTATATTTATATCATTGAATAACATTACTATTTTGAGTTTATGGAGTTGTTTGTGTGATCATTAAGTACTACTTGTAAAATGATTCTTGGAAGTCTTTATTTCTATTCATTGATTGATATAATTTGAGTATTCCTGGATTTTTATTTGCTGTCTGCTATATTATTAATATAATACGGAGCTATTTATAGTGTGTTTCGTTGTGCCATTCTGCATCAATTAATATTTGTTTGATAAAATTAATGATATTATCAATTAACAGAATAAAAATATCACAAAATTCTCCGAATTATCTTTTTCTTGTTTAAACATAATATTGTATTGTCATTTGAAATGCGAGTAACAAATAGTTTGACAAAGGCAGGTTACGTTTACAACTTTTTTGGTTTATAACTCTTACAACCTCAATTATATTTTTCTAAGAGAATACTAACGCGGAGAGTGTTCTCCCTCGAAAACATAGTTGAGGTTGTAAGAGTTGTAAACCAATAAAATTATAAACGTAACCTTCTTCATTAAATAATACAATAAATAATACAGCATTAAGCTAAAATGTCAATGACGTCCCAGAAAAAGTGTTGCTATTCCACCTTAACTTAGGCCAATTTTATACAAACTATAAGTTACTCAAATTGATTCGTTTACTTACACTTCCTTTACTTATTCTTTCAGTTAGTTCCTACAAATCTTAATTATAAATAATGGGACAGGATCCGTTTACAAATTTTTTAAAATTTTTTTACAAATTACACTATATTCTCCCAGTAGAACATAGTGTAGTTTGTAAAAGTTTGTATTCTCCCGGGATAATATAGTGTAGTTTGTAAGAATTTGTAAACTAAAAAGTTTGTAAATATAACCTGCCCTTTCACAAAATCATAAAAAGAAAATATAGGAATGAAATGTTATAAATAAGTCCCTAACTTCTTAACTTTTATATGCGGGCCTTCGAATTTTACGTAATTTTTGGTACACTACAAAACTAAACTATGATAATCATCAAGATTGTCCGTACTAAAGAATTTCAATCGCACACGCGCGAAACATTTAATTCAACATTGATCAAGCTATAAAATATAATGAACTAGCTATTTTACTTGCCCTGATTTAATGCTTAAGCACTATTGTGTTTTGTTCTTTCATGCAAAACACAATATTAAAAAACAAAACCATGTGTGGGTTTTTTACATTAACTCGACGACGAGAACCAGACTATTTGAATTTTAGTCCAATTAATATAGCTCGAAAAGAAATCAAAAGAAAAAAAAAACCAATGGGTTCAAATTGTTATAATTTTTTTTTTTTTTTACTTTAAAGCTACTAATATGTCAATTAGGAGATCAATGGTGATCCCCATGAAAAATGATTTTCTCCCTGGTGGTGATACATACGAAAAAGTCTATATGAGGGGTTATTTGACTAGTGTGCCCTTTTTTCATTTAAAAAATATTATTTTGCCCCGTCCTAAAATTATACACCAATCTGTTTCTATTTAACTAATATAATCGAGTATATAACCATTTACTCGAGTATATCAAGTCTCACAAATATATACCCGAGTATATGACCAATATACTCAAGTATTTTCTATTCATGATCATATAGTTGAGTATATGTTCAAAAAAAATTCTACAAATTTTTTTCAACGCGTAGCTCTCAAAAAGTTATGTGAAATAAAAAAAAAGCACATGATTCGAACATCCGAGTTAAAAGTTATGGCCTTCCGAAGTTTGATTAAAAATTTTCCAAAATTGTATAATGCCATTAGGTTTTGTGATACTTACAACGCTCCTCCTCATGCTACTCATAATATTGGACTTGACTCGGGTAACCTGAGGAGGAGATTTGTGGGTATCACAAAACCAATTGGCATTACAAAATTTTGGAGATTTTTAACAAAACTTCGGAAGGCCAGAACTTTTGACTTGAGTGTCTGAACCAGGTGCTTTTTTTTTATTCCACAAAACTTTTCGAGAGCTACGCGTTGGAAAAGTTTTATAGAAATATTTTTGAATATATACTCGAGTATATGCCCAGAAACAGCAAATACTCGAGTATCTAGGTTATATACTCGGGTATATGTTCATGAGACTTGATATACTCGAGTATATTGGTCGGCCAATAGTCAAACATGAGCAAATTGGTGTATAGTCTTAAGATGGGGGCAAAGTGGTACTTTTTAAATAAAAAGGGGCAAAATAGGCAAATAGCCCTACACCCACATGAATTTTCTACAAGATCCTCTGCTCAAGTTTGCCGCTTAAAGAAACATTTCTAAAATTTGTGTCATTCTCTGCGCAACTTGTTTGCCCAACATAGTTTATCTCTTGAAAAATTCAATTATGTGCAATCAAAAGTTTACTATATATTGTTTAATAGGGTCACATCTTCCTTGCAATACTTGTATATATAGATGACATAGTGCTACATGGAAATGGCTGATCTGCTATATGCAATCATGTGAGATCCCATCTCGATTCTTGCTTTCAGATAAAGGATTTGGAAGCTTTGATGTACTTCTTAGGCATTGAGTGTTCATGTGGATCCTCATATTTTTTTATACCAGAAAAAGTATTCTTTTAACATACTCTCGAAATTAGGATTTCTAGGCTGTAAATCGATCGAGTTTCCCATTGAACAAAATCATAAACTCGTCGTGGCCGGGGGATCATACTATAATTCCTTTTTTCACTATCGTTGAATTATTGGACGACTAGTATATCCCACCACCACCCGTTTGGAATTAAGTTATGTAGTCCACACGTTATCACAGTTCATGAAATGCCCTAAAGTAGGGCATTATGATGCACTAATTTGAATTTTGTGTTAGCTCAAAACCAATCCTAGACAAAGTCTGTTACTGCATAAAGATTCCGATCTCAAGCTCTATGCATATTGTGAGTCAGATTAGCTTGATTACTCTCTAATGTACATATCACATATTGTTTATTTTATCTTACATGTTCCTATCCTATATCATGAAATATTAAGAAACAACCTACGGAGTCTCATTCTTCAGCTGAGGCGAAATACCACACTATGACAACTACCATGTAAGAGCCTGCACCGTAAATTAAGGAGATTAATTAAATAAATATAAGAATTAGGAAATAATTCCATAATTGACCTTAATAATTATGAGAAGACTTAAATAATTATGGTAAGTGATTAATACTGCTAAAAGTCGCTTTTCGAACGAAAAGTGCAGATACCGGTTCTGCTCATCGGTATAAATGCGTACCAATGAAGTATCCCAAAAAATCATAACAAATGCATGAATATTCCTAGAAAAATACATAGGACTTGTAAAACAAGTTTCAAGTCAAAATAATGAGCACTGGTGCCAGAAATGATATTGAATATGGAAAAGCGCGTACCGAAAAGATGCTGCGAGAAATAAAATAAAAATATAATAAATCTCAGAAAAATGAGTAGGTTCAGAATCCTAAGTTTGAGATTAAAATGCTAAGCGTAGCATTTAGTGCTAATTCCGTGAGATTAAATTTAATACGCATATAAATAGGTGTGCACACATTTCTAGGTCAGTTTTATTCCTCCAAAGCTGACTCTACGTGCCTCCTTCTTGTGGGAGCTGAGTTCTTCAAGTTGTCACATTTCTCCCTTCACATTTTGAGCCCAAACAACCATCTTTCTACCTAGTTTCTTATCTTCATCACCATAGCTTAGTGTGAGCTATCATAGGGTGGGAGTTTGGCTTTTGTTGCTGAGTATTGGCAACCGTGAGGGGGTGGTTTTGTGACTAAGTTGGTGAGTTCTTGTGGTGAGGGCCATTGTTTGGTCATTCAAGGCTTCAAGGTGCCATCTTGTGAAAGTAAACTGGCCTTTGAAGGCCGATGCATGTAAGGTGTAAAACAAAATTTTTACTGCGGAACATACATGCACACATAGGTTCATGCTTTAAGACAACATGATGTTACCTTGTTTTTGGCCTGATCAGTCAGGGAGATCAGATGTCAGGCTTGAAGGTTTCAAACCCTCTAATGGTGATCCACACCACCGTTCGTCAATGATTCAAGAACCCCTTCTTGAAAGCCACCAGATGAACACCACAGTGAGGCTTGCTATGCGCACAAGTGGTGAAGGTGGAGGCTAGGTATTCTGTTTGGAAAGGTGTAGTGAACTACCCTACAAAATGGTGCATCAGATGAAGGAGAGTTGACTAGGTTTTCTTAAAACCCTAAGGTGAGGAACAAGTGTTATGCGCACACTTGGAGAGGAGGAGAGATTTAAATCATTCAAAATGAAAACCAACTTTCAAACTCTTTTGAAATTTGCGCATGGAACAGGGAGGATAAGGTAGAGCTGTTGCAAAACCAATTTTGCCAACAACCTCCAATCTTATCCACATGAAATTAAGTTCAAAATAATTTAAACTTAAATTCATAAACTATCATATAGTATATACTTTTCATGCGCATGATTCAGCCCTAGAAGGGGTCCAAATATATTGAGTAGTTGCATTCAAAATTTGAATCAACTCACCCACTGATTCCCTCAACCACCAAATCTGAATGGAGCTTTGTTTTAAGTCATAAGATGACATCCTTATCAATTAAACTTGCGCACCAAACAGCCCAAGGAAGTGCTCCAAAGATGCTTCTTGATCCAAGGAATATGCTCCAATAAGATCCTGTCTTATCCTTTTGTTATGAAACAACTTTTCAAAGCCAATTCAAATTCGAATTCAAACACTTGAATTCAAATGTTCAAACATTCAAATTCAAAATTTCAAATTTCAAATTCAAAATTCGAATTTCAAAATTCAAATTCCAAATTCAAATTTCAAATTTCAAATTTCAAATTTCAAATTTCAAATTTCAAATTCAAAATTCAAATTTCGAAATTCAAATTCCAAATTCAAATTTCAAATTCCAAATTCAAATTTCAAATTTCCAATTTCAAATTCAAAATTCGAAATTCAAATATTTGATTATTAATTTAACTAATTAAATTAATTAGTAATGGCTTGGACTATCCAAGCCCATTACTAAGCTCCATGCACCACCCACCCTGTTAGGTGGGCTTCCAAACAGCTTCTTGGGCTAACAACCATTATTAGGCCCAATACCTTTAAAGCTAGTCCATCATGACTACAAGGTGTTAGTGTGTGACCCATTAGGTCCAACTTAGCTTCTGACATAACTGGGCTTGGGCCCAACAAGCCCACAACCCAATTAATGACAACACAGAGCACTAGCAATGCTTTGTTGCCCCAGAACTAGTCAGATTAATGACTTGATCATCCTATTGCACATATTTGGTTACCGTATGTATTTCCTTTTGTCTCGGTTATCTTCCCATTAACCTAGGGTAAGGAAATGTATCAACCCCTGAGGTTTAGGGTAAGCTTTATTCGAAATAGGGAATCTTCAATTTACTGACTCTAAAGGCAGATCATCTCATGATCTCTTTTACTATGCATAGATTCCCGAGTCCCTATAAATGTCATCCCGATTTCTCCGGTTTACAGATAACCTAATCTCTCACAGAGATTTGACGAATTCCTTCAGCTTATTACCCTAGCCCTGTGCCCTTTAAGGACACGCCCAACAGTATACCTATGAGTCTCCATGTTTCAGGCAGACGAGGTATACAATCAAAACATGCCTTCAAGAACACAGTCTAGGTAATAACTTCTGGTCTAAGGAAAGACATACCCAAACATAAATAGATTACTCTAATGACACTATCTGTGAGATTTCCTCATAGAGTCTCTTTTTGGGTCTGTTCAGTGCGAGCTATACTCTTATAGGTCCACCCACGACTTTAGCTAAGATATCTCCATATCTGCAGCTCATGAGGTCTTTACCTTGTATCCATATACAAGTAGATAAGTCGTACTAGTCTTTACTCGAGATCACTGATCCCCAAACTCAGTGTCTCTAGACTAGGAACATATAATTAGGAATAGACATGCAATATCCTTGAATCCTCATGATCGTGATCTCATCACAGATACTCAAGAGATACCTGTTCTATTCCAAGGGATTTATCCAGTTCGTTCATATAATATTAACAGTAATATCGAGACACAATATGAAACTGAATAAATAATGCTTTCATTTATTTGCGACAAACAAAGTTCTACATCTAGTGTCCTTTATTTAATTAAAAGATTGTCTTTAGGACACCCATATGCTAACAAGCTCCCACTTGGCCTAGAGCCAATCAGACCTAAGTCGTATGCCCAAAGCCTCATAATGACTATCATGTTTTCTCTGAGAAACAGCCTTTGTCAGAGAATCGGCCAGGTTATCGTCTGTGGGAACATAATCCATTTTTACATCATTCCTATCAATGATTTCTCTAATCAAATGATATCTGCGGAGCACGTGTTTAGATCTTTGATGAGACCTAGGTTCCTTTGACTGCGCAATGGCTCCTGTGTTGTCGCAAAGCAACTGTATGGGCTCATCCACGCTTGGAACCACCCTTAGTTCATTTACGAACTTCTTGATCCACACTGCCTCCTTAGCTGCTTCTGAAGCAACTATGTATTCAGCCTCTGTCGTTTAATCTGCTGTTGTCTCCTGCTTGGAACTTTTTCAAGACACTGCCCCACCATTTAAGGTGAATACGAATCCTGACTGTGACTTGCAGTCATCTTTGTCACTCTGAAAGCTGGCATCAGTGCACCCTTTCACTGTTAACTCATTAACCCCACCATAGACCAGAAACGCATCCTTAGTTCTTCTTAAGTATTTAAGGATGGTTTTGACTGCCGTCCAGTGACCCTCTCCAGGGTCTGACTGGTATCTGCTCGTAATGCTTAAAGCATATGAGACATCTGGTCTCGTACATATCATGGCATACATGATGGATCCAATAGCCGAAGCGTATGGAATTCCACTCATGCGATCCTTCTCAGGCTGTGAGTTAGGACACATAGCCCTTGATAGGTGTACCCCATGACTGACATGAAGAAAACCCCTTTTCGACCCTTCCATGCTAAACCTCTTTAGCATCTTGTCAACGTACGTGGATTGAGATAAACCCAGCAGCCTCTTGGATCTATCTCTATAGATCTTTATACCAAGTATAAAGGCTGCCTCTCCCAAATCCTTCATGGTAAAGTTTTCCGAAAGCCACTCTTTCGTTATTTTTAATGTGGGGATGTCATTTCCTATTAGCAATATGTCATCTACATAAAGCACTAGGAAGACGACATTACTCCCACTAACCTTTCTGTAAACACAAGGTTCATCCTCATTCTTGATAAAACCGTTACTCTTAACGACTTCATCAAAACGTATATTCCAACTCCTTGATGCTTGCTTTAGCCCATATATTGACCTTTGTAGTTTGCATACGATATACTCCTGATCTTTGTTTTCAAAGCCTTCAGGTTGTGTCATGTACACTTCCTCCTTCAAGAACCCATTCAAGAAGGCGGTTTTGACATCCATTTGCCAAATTTCATAGTCGTGGTATGCTGCTATTGCAAGCATGATCCTAATAGATTTGATCATGGCAACTGGTGAGAAAGTTTCATCATAGTCAACTCCTTGTCTTTGACGATACCCTTTCGCCACCAACCTAGCTTTGTAGGTCTGAACGTTGCCATCTGCATCAGTCTTTCTTTTAAAGACCCATTTATTACCGATAGGAACTATTCCTTGCGGTTTAGGAACCAAGGTCCATACCTTGTTCTGATACATCGAATCCATTTCAGATTCCATGGCTTCAAGCCATCTTGAGGAGTCAACATCTTTGACCGCCTCCTCGTAGTTACTTGGTTCATCATCCTCAACAGTTTGCTGATTCTCAATCACAAACCCGTACCTTTCAGGTGGATGGATAACCCTCGTAGATCTACAGAGTTGTGTGTTTACTTCTCCATTGGAGAACGTCGCCTGCGGAGCAGACTCGGGTTCCTCAATCTGTTCTTGTGGATCTTGCACTTCTTCAAGATCAATCTTACTCCCACTGCCTCCTTGAGAGATCAAATCCTTCTCAAGGAACTCAGCATTCTTTGACACAAACACTTTGTGTTCTTCCATGGAGTAGAAGTAGTATCCCTTAGTACCTTTAGGATACCCCACAAATAGACATTTAGTACTCTTAGCACTAAGCTTGTCTGATGTCAACGCTTTGACATAAGCTGGCGATCACCATACCCTGAGTTAACTCAGGTTGGGTCTCTTACCACTCCATATCTCATATGGTGTGGTCTGAACAGATATAGACGGTACCCTATTTAGAAGGTATGCCGCTGTGTCTAAGGCATATCCCCAAAATGATTTTGGAAGTTGAGTCTCACTCATCATAGACCTAACCATGTCTAACAAGGTCCTGTTTCTCCTTTCGGAGACACCGTTTTGGTGTGGTGTGTAAGGAGCGGTAAATTGTGAGAGAATTCCATTTTCTCTCAGATAACCCTGAAACTCGTGGCTCAAATATTCACCACCATGATCTGATCGTAATGTCTTAATCATCTTGCCACGCTGTTTCTCCACTTCATTCCTAAACTCTTTGAACTTTTCAAAAGCTTCAGATTTATATCTCATTAGGTATATATACCCAAATCTTGATTTGTCATCTGTAAAGGTAATGAAATAAGAATATCCACCTCTAGCCTCAATAGACATTGGGCCACATACATCAGTATGAATGAGTTCTAATAACTCACTAGCCCTATGACTCTCAAGCCCTTTGGGCTTTTGTTGAATCATTTTCCCAGCTAGACAAGATTCACACTGTCCATAGGATTCCAAATCCATGGAGTCCAGGTATCCATCTCTATGCATCCTAGACAATCTTGTTTCATTTATGTGCCCTAGTCTACAGTGCCAAAGATAAGATTGATTATCCGTCCTAGGTCGTTTCACATCTATATTGAGCACTTCATTTCCCATTTCCAACACATACAATCCATTTATTAAAGAAGCAGTACCGTAAACCATATCATTCAAAATGATAGAAAAAGTACCATCCCTAATACTGAAAGTATAACCATCTTGTTCTAAACAAGAAATTGAAATAATGTTTCTAGAAATATGCGGAACATAAAGACAATTATTCAAATGCAATAAAAGGCCCGTAGGCAAAATAAGGTCAGCATCTCCAACTGAATGAGCAGCAACTCTTGCTCCATTACCAACGCGGAGATCCACCTCGTTTCTATCCAATCTCCTTGGGCTCCTAAGTACCTGCAACATATTGCAGATATGAGAACCGCATCCGGTATCCAATACCCATGAGGATGGATTAGCATAAGAATAATTTATCTCAATCATGAAAATACCTGAGGCAGAAGCATCACCATGCTTCTTGTCCTTCACATTGTTCAGGTAGTCTGGACAATTCCTCTTCCAGTGGCCTTTCTTGCCACAATGGAAGCACTCAGCATCACCCTTGTCCTTAGGTGCCTTCTTACCCTTCTTCTTGCCCTTCTTCTTCTTGGATTTTCCTTTGGGCTTAAGGGGGTCACCTTTTGCAGGCTCCTTACCCTTTCCCTTGGCCTTGCTAGGCCCACCAATCAAAAGAGCCTGTGTCCTATCCTTCTTGATAGACACTTCAGCTGTTGTTAACATGCTTAACAACTCAAGCAAGCTCACTTGCATCCCATGCATATTGTAATTCATGATGAATTGACTGAAGGAAGGTGGAAGTGAGGTGAGGACTAAGTCATTACTTAGCTCGGCATCCATGATGAAGCCTAGGTTTCCTAGCTTCTCAATCAGCCCGATCATCTTGAGAACATGGCTACCAACAGACATGCTCTCAGTCATCCTACAAGAGAACAGTTCTCTTGAGGCCTCATACCTCTCATTAGGGCTGGCAAAATGGGCTGAGCCCGTCGGGCTGGCCCGCCCCGCCCACCAAATAGGGCGGGTTGGGTTGAGTTTTCCAACCCACCAGCCCGCCAAACCCGCCAGCCTGCCGGGCTCGGCCCGCCACGGGGCGGGCTAGCCCGCCAAGCCCTTTTTTTTTTAGGTTACCCAATTATTATGTAACTTCGTGCCCTAGATTTCTCTGCATGCAAGTGGCTTTTTCGAATTGTTGTAGACTGCTCATACAACACTTTGTTACTTGTTTTGTTATTCTGTTTTACCTTGATATGATTTTTATTATTATTTCTGGATTGAAAGATGCATATTTATATGTAGATTATTAAACACTGATTTTCTTGGTTTCATAAGCACATTAGGATTTTATGCAGATTTTTATACGCTTTTATGCAAAAAAAAATTATGTGTTTTTATGCAAAATTTAATTTTTTGTATTTTATTTTTATATTTTTATATTTTTTTTTTATTTTAGGCGGGCTGGCCCGTAGCCCGTCAACCCACTCATAAAACGGGCCGGGTTGCTCAATTCAACCCATTTTGTCAAAACGGGCCGGGGTGGGCCAGCCCATTTTAGGCGGGCCAGTGGCGGGGCGGGCTGGCCCGTATTGCCAGCCCTACCTTTCATGCCTGCCTTTAATATCATACAACTCCTTGAGATGTACGATAATAGAGGGAGCATCCATATGCTTATGCTGCTTTTGCAGTTCAGGCGACATGGATGCCAACATGATGCATACTGCCATCACATTGTCATCCAAGTGCTGTTGGTGGGTTATGAAATCGAATTCCGCAAACCCTTCTTCCCCTTCCCGTGGAGCTACGGGTATTACAGCATCTAAAACGTAGGCAATCTTTTCGGCCCATAGAACTATTCTTAGGTTCCGATACCAGTCCATAAAATTTGAACCGGTCAGTTTATTCGTATCGAGTATTGAACGCAGTGACAGTGGATTAGTCATACTATAAGCTGAAAAGGATGTAAAGATAGTTTTAGTTAATATACGGTTATGTAGTTAAAAGCAAATTATTAAAGACTTGAAATAATTTGCCCCTCCCACTATTTTATCTAAGTCAATGACCCTTCCTTTTGACTTAGGGTTAATCTACTTTAGATTTTACCTTAGTGGGATTAAGAGTGCGATTATTTATTTTAATCTTCGTCTGAGACCGCAAGATTAATTTAAATAATGGGTTGATCTTTATCAACAGTATCTCATACCCTCTCTTAACATTAGGTTGACAACTCTTTGTCACTTAGTGGTGCATCTCATGCAACCAACCTAGCACCATTACCCTAAGCACATAAGCCCGACTGTGCCTGCAACTTATGTCTTAGTTAAGCATTAAACCAGCACCCTAAGTGTCTTACACTTCAAACACTACTCTAGCCCAACGAAATAGTGGGTCCCAACTGAGTTGTGGAGCACCACTATGTAGAAGAGTTTTGAGTAGCATTGGTGGTGGGAGGTAATCATATGCTTAATTATTTTTTCCTTTTAAGGGTTCCTTTTATCTTGGGGTTAATTAGGTCCCATCAAACGCATATTGTAAGTTATCATGCTAGTCGTTACCTAGGTCAAACATCTATCGGTATACACTAGTCGCTATTGGACAAACATAATAACCATACAAAACGCGGTTTGCCCAATTCATGCATACTAGACGTTCTAATCATACATGCATATAAACAGTTTAAATTGAGATAGCCATGGTGCTGGCGCTTTTGTCCTTTTTGCTTCTTTAAGCAACGGCCGCTTGTCGTCTATACGCCACTAGCCTATTTCTCTAATTACAAATAATTAAAGAAACTCCATAGCATCTTTGGAGGGACAAAATTACAAAATTTAAATTACAAATACACTTGTAAATTAAAAGGCGCGATTACACATTAATTTAAAATTAAAAAATTCAAATCCGGGCACCATGACCATCCCCTTCCTGTTTGTACCTGAAAAGTTCAAAACTTGCAAACACAAACATTATATTATCACATAATATTTTCACATATATTTTGACATTTAACATTTAAACATCAAAATAACATCAAGCTTCATAATCTTAAATTTCTCATTGGCCGAATTTAAAAAACAATTTTAATTCAAAATTTGTTAATTCTTTCTCAAAGAAAACAAAATTAAACCATGCATGTAGCCATAAACTCCTTCATGGCCGAATCATATAGGTGACTATATGATAAATTTTGTCACAAAATTTCATGCATATAACCATGACACAATTCATGGAGAAAAATAAGAAATCATTCAAGGTACTATTAGTACCCTCCATGGCCGAATCTACCCTTTCAAAAAGGGTGTTCCTTTTAAAACTTTCATAAAAAAAAGAAACTAAACCAAGATGCATAATGTTTTATGAACACAGAATCAAATTTACATGTTCATAAAAACAAAAACTTTGACACTTTAAAGGATTTGTGATTCAAAATCCATATGCAGAATTTAAACTTTAACCCTTTAAAGATTTTTGACCGTGAAAAACTCCTTTCACAAACAAGGTACCATCACCCGCCGATGGTAAAGCAACCGGACTCTGATACCACTTGAAAGTAAACTGGCCTTTGAAGGCCGATGCATGTAAGGTGTAAAACAAAATTTTTACTGCGGAACATACATGCACACATAGGTTCATGCTTTAAGACAACATGATGTTACCTTGTTTTTGGCCTAATCAGTCAGGGAGATCAGATGTCAGGCTTGAAGGGTTCAAACCCTCTAATGGTGATCCACACCACCGTTCGTCAATGATTCAAGAACCCCTTCTTGAAAGCCACCAGATGAATACCACAGTGAGGCTTGCTATGCGCACAAGTGGTGAAGGTGGAGGCTAGGTATTCTGTTTGGAAAGGTGTAGTGAACTACCCTACAGAATGGTGCATCAGATGAAGGAGAGTTGGCTAGGTTTTCTTAAAACCCTAAGGTGAGGAACAAGTGTTATGCGCACACCTTGGAGAGGATGAGAGATTTAAATCATTCAAAATGAAAACCAACTTTCAAACTCTTTTGAAATTTGCGCATGGAACAGGGAGGATAAGGTAGAGCTGTTGCAAAACCAATTTTGCCAACAACCTCCAATCTTATCCACATGAAATTAAGTTCAAAATAATTTAAACTTAAATTCATAAACTATCATATAGTATATACTTTTCATTCACATAATTCAGCCCTAGAAGGGGTCCAAATATATTGAGTAGTTGCATTCAAAATTTGAATCAACTCACCCACTGATTCCCTCAACCACCAAATCTGAATGGAGCTTTGTTTTAAGTGATAAGATGACATCCTTATCAATTAAACTTGCGCACCAAACAGCCCAAGGAAGTGCTCCAAAGATGCTTCTTGATCCAAGGAATATGCTCCAATAAGATCCTGTCTTATCCTTTTGTTATGAAACAACTTTTCAAAGCCAATTCAAATTCGAACTCAAACACTTGAATTCAAATGTTCAAACATTCAAATTCAAAATTCAAATTTTCAAATTTCAAATTCAAAATTCGAATTTCAAAATTCAAATTCAAAAGTCAAATTTCAAACTTCAAATTTCAAATTTCAAATTTCAAATTCAAAATTCGAATTTCGAAATTCAAATTCCAAATTCAAATTTCAAATTTCAAATTTCAAATTCAAAATTCGAAATTCAAATATTTGATTATTAATTTAACTAATTAAATTAATTAGTAATGGCTTGGACTATCCAAGCCCATTACTAAGCTCCATGCACCACCCACCCTGTTAGGTGGGCTTCCAAACAGCTTCTTGGGCTAACAACCATTATTAGGCCCAATACCTTTAAAGCTAGTCCATCATGACTACAAGGTGTTAGTGTGTGACCCATTAGGTCCAACTTAGCTTCTGACATAACTGGGCTTGGGCCCAACAAGCCCACAACCCAATTAATGACAACACAGAGCACTAGCAATGCTTTGTTGCCCCAGAACTAGTCAGATTAATGACTTGATCATCCTATTGCACATATTTGGTTACCGTATGTATTTCCTTTCGTCTCGGTTATCTTCCCATTAACCTAGGGTAAGGAAATGTATCAACTCCTGAGGTTTAGGGTAAGCTTTATTTGAAATAGGGAATCTTCAATTTACTGACTCTAAAGGCAGATAATCTCATGATCTCTTTTACTATGCATAGATTCCCGAGTCCCTGTAAATGTCATCCCGATTTCTCCGGTTTACAGATAACCTAATCTCTCACAGAGATTTGACGAATTCCTTCAGCTTATTACCCTAGTCCTGTGCCCTTTAAGGACACGCCCAACAGTATACCTATGAGTCTCCATGTTTCAGGCAGACGAGGTATAGAATCAAAACATGCCTTCAAGAACACACTCTAGGTAATAACTTCTGGTCTAAGGAAAGACATACCCAAACATAAAGAGATTACTCTAATGACACTATCTGTGAGATTTCCTCATAGAGTCTCTTTTTGGGTCTGTTCAGTGCGAGCTATACTCTTATAGGTCCACCCACGACTTTAGCTAAGATATCTCCATATCTGCAGCTCATGAGGTCTTTACCTTGTATCCATATACAAGTAGATAAGTCGTACTAGTCTTTACTCGAGATCACTGATCCCCAAACTCAGTGTCTCTAGACTAGGAACATATAATTAGGAATAGGCATGCAATATCCTTGAATCCTCATGATCGTGATCTCATCACAGATACTCAAGAGATACTTGTTCTATTCCAAGGGGTTTATCCAGTTCGTTCATATAATATTAACAGTAATATCGAGACACAATATGAAACTGAATAAATAGTGCTTTCATTTATTTGCGACAAACAAAGTTCTACATCTAGTGTCCTTTATTTAATCAAAAGATTGTCTCTAGGACACCCATATGCTACCATCTTGGAGGGAAAAAACCAAGCTTTCTCCTTGAATTTTCGTGCACCCTTTGGTCAGTGGGCTGGAGCAACATCAAAGCCATCCAAGTTCCCTCATTTTGGAATTTTGGTGAGCCCAAGGTATATATCAAACTTCCTTCTTGAATTCATGTGAAAAGAATGACCTTTCATTTGTTCTTAATGATAGAAATCATGATTTATATAACACCTCATAAAGTTAAATGTGTATTTTGAATTATAATGTGAAAATAAAATTGATGGATTAGTGAAAATCCGAGAATTATGGCCAAAATGGGCAAAAAGGGCAAAATGGTAATTGACCAGCCATGTATTCTGAGGCATAAAAAAATTGAGTTAGAGATTTCATATGACAAAAATAATGCTGGAAATGGACTCAGGGCGGAAAATTGAGTGAATAGGAAAATTTGTGAAAAATTGATGAATAGTGACTTTTTAAGTGTAAAATACTGCGGTATCAGTATACCGATAAGTGCGAAATTTTTATCAATATTTTTAGGAAATAAAAATATGTCATGGACCAGAAAAATATGTAGATTAAGAATTTATGATCAGAATTATTGTCGGGATTAAAGTTAGATCGCGTGTGGGACCGCGTGACCGAAGTCACTTAGCTTCCCACACACCCCACGCCTTCTCTCTCTCCCTTTTCTTCTTCTTCTCCCGTGGACTCCTCTTGCATTTCACAAAAAACACACCCATTTCCTCATCTTCACCATTTGTGCATTTCTCCACCAAATCACTTGGTTTTGGTGTTGAAATTTATTGTAAACAACCTTCTAAAGCCATTGGTGATACTCCCAAGCCTTGAAAGCATCTCCTTGCTGCGTTTTTGGACAAACACAGATATGAGTTTTAAGGTTCTTGGTGTTTTTGAAGGGTTTTTGATCTTCCTTTGCTTAGTGAAGCCTTGGTGGTGTGTCTACCATAGATTGTGAGTATATTTGTGGTATCTTTATGGTTGATTTGGTAGATCTAGAAATTTATGCACTAAGTCTTTAATCTTAGATGCGTGATGATAGAGAGCCCAAATGGAAAAATGCTATTAGATGAAAATGCCTTAGAATGATGCTTGTGAGCTAGAAATGCCATGCCAAATTTTGGTGAAAAAGTGAGATTTTTAACTTAGGAAAAATTTGGGAAATTTCATGAAATTTGAGGTTTTGTGTAATTTGGAAAATTGTTGATCATGATGTTGATCATTGTAGGGTGCCTCACACGGACGTGATTGTGGAGGATTGATTTGGAGCGTACGTTTGGAACGGAACAGTTAGTGTTGAGTAAACCCTTGGAACTAGGGTTTAATCCCTTGTGTGCTCCACCACACCTAGTGGAAGGTTGTGGTTGGATTTTGTGTTTATGGCATTGTGTGATTATGTGCTTGCATGCCATATTGCTTGTATGTGTGAAAATTGTTTGGTTACTGGCCAGTTGACGTGTGTTGGTTTGGACATCCGCTGGATAATTCCGCTGGGAATTCCAGTTGGGTTTTGCCGTGGGGTAGACTCTGGGAGCGACACCAGGATGATCCAAACGTAGGACTTCCGCTGGATAGGGCTCATGAGGAGTTCCAGTTGGGTTTTGCCATGGAGTCTTCTCAACCATGGGAGAGGCGCCAGGAAGGTCTCGGGAGTTATATGATGGAGTCCTTGAACGTAAATCCAATTGTGGATGTTCTCGGTTTGTCTCCAGTTGTTGGTAATATTGTATGTCATGCATATTATATGATGTTATATTTGCACATTGAGTGAGCCATGGAGTGGAGAAAGCCTCTAGCTCCATTGGTTTACTGAGATATATTTGTATATCTCACCCCGTGTTTGGGGGACCACATTTCAGGGCATTATGAGCCGGGAGGAGCTTCGGGCAAGAAGCCCGCTTAGTGGACAGCGGATTGCATGTGGTGCAGTGACCTTGCATGACATTTTGGAGGAGACTTTGGAGTGCACATAGCATGCCATTTAGTATTTTGAGACTTAGGTCATGAACATATTGCATGATGTTATTTCCATGCTTTTGTAGTGTTCATGATTATGTTCTAAGTCTTATTTATTGCTTATATTCATGCCTTGGATGAATTGTATAATTTGAGTGAGCATGGGACTTGTCCATTGCCACATTTATTGCATTTGAGGCCTAGTCAAATTATGTTGTAAATGGCCATTAACTTAAGTACTTTTGTAACTGATGTATTTCATAATGAAAATGCATGATGGAAGGGCCTAGAGCCTACATTAGGGTATGTATAAGTGTTGTGTGGAGTATTAAGGTGTTAGGAATGGGTTACATAACTCTTTTTGGACTGAAAATGCTGTAATCTGTCATTTTTACTGCATAGTAATCGATTATCCAAGCATGGTAATCGATTACCATGCAACAGGGGACGAAATTAATGCTACTGTCTGCCTGGTAATCGATTACCAGAGGCTTGGTAATCGATTACCAAGTGGAGTAATCGATTACCCAAGCTTGGTAATCGATTACCAGAGAACAGGGGAGTGAAAATTGGCTACTGCCTCATTTTGGTAACTGGTGGTAATCGATTACCACCCCTGGTAATCGATTACCATAGTGTAAATTTTGAAAATTCATGTTTTTCTAGACTAAAAGAAAGGGGCTTAACTTAGTGTGTAGAACTCCAAATGGTGCGCGGTTTGAAACCACGTGTAGCTAATGTAAAGGGCTAGAACATGGTAATAGATGAAAGTAATACGATGAGTTTAAATGAGTTGAATAAAAAGAAAGATTAGTGATGTTAGTAAACTGAATGATTCCGCAAATTGCATTTATAATTATAGTGTTGCTTTAATTGATTACGGAAAAGGGTATTGTTTACTAAAAGGAAAGTGTTAAAAGAAAAAAGTTGCCCGTAATTTAATTAACTAAATTACTGTGATTGTAACTGCGCTTAATATCATAATCAATGTTAACAATACTGGTACGTAACGAGCTGTTACATTTTATGGTATCAGAGCAGTTTTGTGAGTGAACTCTGATTGTGTATGTTTGTATCTTGTGTACCATAGCTATCTGTGAACTATTTATGATTAATGTATATGTGATTCCTCAGTGTGGGTCTGATCAACTCATTCCTTTGTGTTACATGTACATATATCATGAGTAGGGCGCGTGGTCGCCGTGGGGCACGTGGTGCAGGTCCTTTGCCACCGAATCCGGTCACTGCAGTCCTGAATGCTCTGCAGGCGGAGACGGCTGCAAATAGAAATATGACTGAAAACCTGATGAAGACTAATCAGGATATGATGCAAGCCTTTATGGCAGAAATGAGGACTGATAGAAATTGTCCTCGGAGGGATGATTCACCTCCACATACGGCTACAGTGACTCCTACACCGACGCCATCTGTTATTCCTCAACCAGGGGAGAGTGGGGCTAGTCACCACACTGGTGAGGCTGGTCATCATACCACTGACCCTAGCTATGTTCCTGATCCGTCATCTGTTGCCCAATCCACTGGGGTTGGGGGGCAGGTGCTTGATAATGCTGATGATGAGCGTAGGCTCATATCCTTTAGGAAACATAAGCCACCCGCATTTTTGGGGTCAAGGGACCCGAAGGAGGTTACTACTTGGAGTAATCGATTATCCAAGCTTGGTAATCGATTACCAGAGAACAGGGGAGTGAAAATTGGCTACTGCCTCATTTGGTAACTGGTGGTAATAATTACCACCCCCTGGTAATCGATTACCATAGTGTAAATTTTGAAAATTCAGGTTTTTCTAGACTAAAAGAAAGGGGCTTAACTTAGTGTGTAGAACTCCAAGTGGTGCGCGGTTTGAAACCACGCGTAGCTAATGTAAAGGGCTAGAACATGGTAAGAGGTGAAAGTAATATGATGAGTTTAAATGAGTTGAATAAAAAGAAAGATTAGTGATGTTAGTAAACTGAATGATTCCGCGAATTGCATTTAAAATTATAGTGTTGTTTTAATTGATTACGGAAAAGTGTTTTTGTTTACTAAAAGGAAAGTGTTAAAAGAAAAAAGTTGCCCGTAATTTAATTAACTCAATTACTGTGATTGTAACTGCGCTTAATATCATAATCAATGTTAACAATACCGGTACGTAACGGGCTGTTACAATTTAGATTAAAGGCTGAGTCTTGAAGTTGTTACGTGTTGGTATGTTAATTAAATGACTAAAAAAGTTTGGGAGATCATTGGAGGTCAATTATACCTTAAAAACTCATTTTTCTGCATTCTGTCGAAGAAGCATTCGAAACTTTTCGGGCTGTATTCGAATACTTTCTGGAAAAATCCAGTAATCGAATACTTCGCGAGACAACAACAACCTAGTTTAGTAAAATTGCGATATCTCGAGCTACAGAGCTCTAAATTGAGTGAGGTTTGAACCTATGTGAAGCTAACTCATAGGGCTACAACTCTATAAATTTTCAGATCCAATGGATAAGTGGATTGCTCTCAGTTTATGTTTGAAGTCGAGACCCTATCGCTGGAAATTCAGTTGTTATAGGAACTTTGCAAAAATCATAACTGGAGATATACAACTCCGATTGAGACATAAAATATGTCATTGGAAATATTGAGATGTCTAGTTTAAAATATTAAAATCTTAGAGTACTTAGTAAAGTAATTAAATAACTAATTTGTAATTCTTTTTTGTAATCAAAAACGATAGGAGGTTATTGACAATTCTAGAAGAGTATTTTATTAAAAAATTCGGTTATTACCTAATAATTTCAAATTTTTATTTTTAAGGGATGAGATCAATTCAGAAGTACCTTTTTTGATCAATTCAGAAGTACCCTTTAAGTACCTTTTGTTTATTTTATTAAAATGGATTTATCTTTATTATTAGAACAGAATTTTTAGAACAGACAGAATTGAATTGGTCTAATTCAGAATCGTCTGATAGATTTGAATCTTATATATCTTAGGGATATATCAAGAGAAAAATAATCGTCCAGGTCCTTATATTTATTTTAGACTTTCTAGGAGCCGTATGAGGTGAAAATCTCATGTACGGTTTTGGAATAGAGATGAGAACAGTAATATTCTCACCGACTAGGATTATCTAATAGTTTAAGTACAGTTGATATTGTTGATGCACAATCAAAATATGGTTTTTGGGGGTGGAATTTGTGGCGTCAACCTATGGGTTTCGTCGTTTTTCTAATCTCTTCCCTGGCGGAATGTGAAAGATTACCCTTTGATTTACCAGAAGCAGAAGAAGAATTAGTAGCGGGTTATCAAACCGAATATTCGGGTATCAAATTTGGTTTATTTTACGTTGCTTCCTATTTAAACCTTTTAATTTCTTCATTATTTGTAACAGCTCTTTACTTGGGTGGTTCAAATATATCCATTCCGTACATCTTTTTTTCTGAGTTTTTTGAAATAAATAAACCATATGGGATTTTTGGAACTACAATAGGTATTTTTATTACGCTATCTAAAACTTATTTGTTTTTGTTTATTTCTATCACAACAAGATGGACTTTACCTAGGCTAAGAATGGATCAATTATTAAATCTTGGGTGGAAGTTTCTTTTACCTATCTCTCTCGGAAATCTATTATTAACAACCTCGTCTCAACTATTTTCACTGTAACAGATTGCTGGATCTTCTATATTAAAACCTTGTCTTAAACAAGAGAAAGAAAAAAAATATATTCATAGATATTCACTATATGTTCCTTATAGTAACTGGGTTTATAAATTATGGTCAACAAACAATCCGAACCACAAGGTACATTGGTCAAAGTTTGATGATTACCTTATCCCACACAAATCGTTTACCCGTTTACAATTCAATTCAATATCCTTATGAAAAATTAATCACCTCAGAACGTTTTCGAGGTCGAATTCATTTTGAATTTGATAAATGCATTGCTTGTGAAGTATGTGTTCGTGTATGTCCTATAGATCTACCTGTTGTTGATTGGAAACTTGAAGCTGATATTCGAAAGAAACGATTGTTTAATTACAGTATTGATTTTGGAATATGTATATTTTGTGGTAACTGTATTGAGTATTGTCCAACAAATTGTTTATCAATGACTGAAGAATATGAACTTTCTACTTATGATCGCCACGAATTAAATTATAATCAAATTGCTTTGGGCCGTTTACCAACACAAGTGATTGATGATTATACAATTCGAACAATTCAAATCAAATAAGATTCTTTAGAATTAATAATAATATAATTAATAATAAATTATTATAGAAAATCATATAAATCAAATTATATTATATAAAAAGAAAATTGAATAATATAAATTTGAACAATAAAAAAATTCTTAAAAAAGAAATAAAAAATTTGACTCGATATTTTTATAGAAAAATATTCTATCTATATATCTACTTTAGTTTTAGTACAGTTTCCTATTCTGTTTTTGTATAAAGAATGGAATATCATCGGTGCTCTAACTGTACCTACATTAATAAACACTCCTAAATATTTAGGTATTTGATTCAATTCAATACAAATAGAAATTGAGTATATAAATATAATTTTTTTTTTTTCCCGGTTGTATCAATAAGGTCATGAAATCTCGATTTATTTATCTCTTATTTTCCATATAATGGATTTGCCCGAATCGCTACATGATTTTCTTTTAGTTTTTCTGGGATCGGGTCTTGTATTAGGAAGTCTAGGAGTAGTATTACTTACCAGCCCTATTTTTTCTGCTTTTTCATTGGGATTGGTTCTTGTTTGTATATCTTTATTATATATCTTATCAAACTCCCATTTTGTAGCTGCAGCACAACTACTTATTTATGTAGGAGCTATAAACGTTTTAATCATATTTGCTGTGATGTTCATGAATGGTTCAGAGTATTATCAAGATTTTTTTCTTTGGACTGTTGGGGATGGAATTACTTTTATGATTTGTATAAGCATTTTTTTTTCACTAATAACTACTATTCCAGATACATCATGGTACGGTATTATTTGGACTACAAGATCCAATCAGATTATAGAGCAAGATTTGATAAATACTAGTCAACAAATTGGAATTCATTTATCAACAGATTTTTTTCTTCCATTTGAGCTCATTTCGATAATTCTTTTATCAGCTTTGATAGGTGCTATTGTCGTAGCTCGCCAGTAATAAATCTTTATAACTAACAATAAAAAAAAAGTTCAATTTGATATGAATTTTTTATATTTATTTCCGTTGAATTCTATGTGAGGGTGAAAGGGCGTTTGTGTAGAAAATCGTTTTTTTGATTGATTGCTGATATATTTTTTTGTTCCAGACTTGTTATATTCTTTAGTTAATTAAATACGTTGAATTGTTATTCATATTGAAATGAATCCAAATTGATAAGGAAGGAGTTGGTCAATGATGCTCGAACATGTACTTGTTTTGAGTGCCTATTTATTTTCTATCGGTATCTGTGGATTGATCACGAGTCGAAATATGGTTAGAGCCCTTATGTGTCTTGAACTTATACTGAATGCAGTTAATATTAATCTCGTAGCCTTTTCTGATTTTTTTGATAGTCGCCAATTAAAAGGAAATATTTTTTCGATTTTTGTTATAGCTATTGCAGCCGCTGAAGCAGCTATCGGTTCGGCTATTGTTTCCTCAATTTATCGGAACAGAAAATCAACTCGTATCAATCAATCTAATTTGTTGAATAAATAGTATAGTATTAACCATAATCAATCATGAAAAATCGAATTTAGAATAGTATAAAGTAATATTAATCAATTAAAATTAGCATGTGTTGTACACAACTTATGATGATGTTTTCGAAAACATAAGAAATCAAAGTATCTTGGTTTTCTTGTCTTCTTATGAATTCATTTAGAAGTCTATTTTTAATTTTATTACCAAAATTATGGTAAATCATTGATTCATCTAGTGTCTAAATATATGATTTATTTAATAGTTTACTAGATTGAAAATTTTGAATTTTTGAACATCAAAAATTACTATAGATCCAATGTCACATTCAGTAAAGATTTATAATACATGTATAGGATGTACTCAATGTGTCCGAGCCTGCCCCACAGATGTATTAGAAATGATACCTTGGGACGGATGTAAAGCTAAACAAATTGCTTCTGCCCCAAGAATAGAGGACTGTGTTGGTTGTAAGAGGTGTGAATCCGCTTGTCCGACAGATTTCTTAAGTGTTCGAGTTTATTTATGGCATGAAACAACGCGAAGCATGGGTCTAGCTTATTGATACGTGTCAAAAAACACCGCACGAATGCGTTTTTTTACTGGAGAAAACCTGCGCTCAAAAGAGAAGGGAATTTGCTTTCTCTTTTGAACGCAGGTTTTTCGGTCCCAAGTATATCTTTTTTTTTATCATGAATTTTCTTCCTTGGTTAACTATAATTGTGGTTTTTCCAATAGCCGCGGGTTCCTTAATTTTCTTATTTCCTCATAGAGGAAATAAGAAAATTAGGTGGTATACTATTTGTATATGCTTAATAGATCTTCTTCTAACAACCTATACATTTTGTTATAATTTCCAATTGGATGATCCATTAATCCAACTGAGAGAGAATTATAAATGGATCCATTTTTTTGATTTTTATTGGAGACTTGGAATAGATGGACTCTCTATAGGACCTATTTTACTGACGGGATTTATCACCACTTTAGCTACTTTAGCGGCTCAGCCGGTTACTCTAGAATCCCGATTATTCCATTTCCTTATGTTAGCAATGTATAGCGGTCAAATAGGACTCTTTTCTTCTCGAGACATTTTACTTTTTTTCATCATGTGGGAATTAGAATTAATTCCCGTTTACCTACTTTTATTCATGTGGGGGGGGAGGAAACGTTTGTATTCGGCTACAAAGTTTATTTTGTACACTGCAGGAAGTTCTATTTTTTTATTAATAGGAATTCTGGGTATCGGTTTATATGGTTCTAATGAGCCAACATTTAATTTTGAAACATTAACTAATCAATCGTATCCCGTGGCACTCGAAATAATATTCTATTGGGGATTTCTTATTGCTTTTGCTGTCAAATCGCCGATTATACCCTTACATACATGGTTACCAGACACCCATGGAGAGGCACATTACAGCACTTGTATGCTTTTAGCCGGAATTTTATTAAAAATGGGAGCGTATGGATTGGTTCGAATTAATATGGAATTATTATCCCACGCTCATTCTATATTTTGTCCCTGGTTAATGATATTAGGTTCAATTCAAATAATTTATGCAGCTTCAACATCTCTTGGTCAACGAAATTTAAAAAAAAGAATTGCTTATTCCTCAGTATCTCATATGGGGTTCCTTATTATAGGAATTTGTTCGATAAGCGATGCGGGACTTAACGGGGCCATTTTACAAATAATCTCTCACGGATTTATTGGTGCTGCACTTTTTTTCTTGGCGGGAACCTCTTATGATAGACTACGTCTTCTTTATCTTGACGAAATGGGCGGAATGGCTATCCCAATGCCAAAAATATTCACCGTTTTCAGTATTTTATCAATGGCTTCTCTTGCATTGCCGGGCATGAGTGGTTTTATTTCAGAATTAATTGTTTTTTTTGGAATAATTACCAGCCAAAAATATCTTTTAATGACAAAAATACTAATCACTTTTATAACAGCAATTGGAATTATATTAACCCCTATTTATTTATTATCCATCTTACGGCAGATGTTTTATGGATACAAGCTTTTTAATATACCAAACTCTTATTTTTTTGATTCCGGACCTCGAGAATTATTTATTTCGATTTCTATCCTTATACCTGTAATAGGTATTGGTATTTATCCAGATTTCATTTTCTCATTTTCGGTTGAGAAGGTTGAAGCTATTCTATCCAATTTTTTATAGATAGTTTTTTCATAACTAAATGAAAAAAAACCATAAAAAAGGAGAAATAAACCCTATGTAATGTAAAAAGAGATTTTTCTGTTGCATTAACTTTTTTTTATGATTTTGAATTGTAATTGAATAGGTTTGTTGTTTGTGAGAACCCGTTGAATCACTATATTTTTTGATTTTAAGGGTTCTCGACGATTTATTTATGGGAAGTTTTCTTATTTTATTATAATATACTTTCGATATTTATATTCGATATTTATATTTGTTAGGTTTTTTATTCCCCTTAATTCAACTAGCTGTAAATGAACCATAACTATGTAGTCCTATTCCTAATAGATTGATACCAAAATAACATATCCAAATTATAAGAAAGCCTATAGAGGCGACTATCGAAGAATTTACACCTTCCAATTTTTTATTTTTTCTAGTATGTAAATAAATTGCAAATATGATCCAAGTAATAAAAGCCCAGGTTTCCTTTGGATCCCAATTCCAATATGACCCCCATGTCTCATTAGCCCAGACTGCTCCAGAAAGAATACCTATTGTTAAAAAGAGAAAACCTAAACTAATACTACGATAACCCCAACAATCCAATTGTTGAATCAATTGAGACCTGTAATAATTGCTAAAAGAATAAAAAGAAGTTTTTCGTAAAACATTTTGTCTTTCATTCTTATTCACGTATTTGATTCCAGCAAAAGAAAATAATTCACTTAAAAAAGAAAAATTCTTGCTTTTTTTAAGAATTTGTATGACTTCTCGAAATATAATGACTAAAACCGCTACTGAGAATAATGATCCACATAAAAGAGCTGCATAGCCCAAGATCATCATACTTACATGCATCATTAACCAATGGGATTGAAGAGCAGGTACTAATACTGTGGATTGATGCATTTCAGTCAAAATACCCGAAGTTGCAAAGGCTTGGGTAAAAATAACACTAGGTTCTATTATTGTGCTTAAATTTAAATGGTTTTTATTCTTTTTTAAGCACGGAACCATGTTGTGAATGAGGGAAAAACCCCATGAAAGAAAGATTAATGATTCATATAAATTACTAAATGGTAAATGGCCCGAAAAAAACCAACGGGTAACTAGCAATCCCGTTATAGAGAAAAATGTTATTATCGTTCCTTTTTTGAACAAATCATATAATCCTACGATTTCATTGACTAATAAGGTTATTAAATGAATTGAAATTCTAATTGATACGATCGAAAACGATAGATGGGTTAATATATGCTCTAAAGTTGAAAATATCATATAAAAATGGATAAATAAAAATATATAAAAGGTCTGAATACTAGGAATAGAAAGAATATAAATAAGGAATTGAATTCAGTATAAAAAAAGGACTTACTCTTTTAGAAGATAAGATGCCGTGCCGCTACTCGGACTCGAACCGAGATGCTATAGCACTGCTTCCTAAGAGCAGCGTGTCTACCAATTTCACCATAGCGGCTTACTCAAAATTATAATAACCTATTTTTAGTCAATCGTCGAGAATTAAATGCATCTCCATTTTTCAATAAAAGAAAAATAGTGAATTTATGGATTAAAAATATAGTACTCCATTCAAACAATTTTTGTATTTTTTTTTAATATCACTATAAATAAGATTATAAAAAATCTAATAATATCCTAAAGAATAGGAGATGGTATTCTAAATCCTATTATGAATATATACATTCAATATTTTATTCTTATTCTAAATCAGTATTAGAGAAAATTCCACGAATTGGTCTAATTTATATTATTAGATTTTCTCTCACCAATATTTGTTTTTATTAGAAACAAAACTTTTTGAGTTCCCTGTAAAAAGAGATTGGGCTAATGAAAAAGCTTTCAATGCTGTCCAATATCCCTTCTTTTTCCAAAAAGAGTTTCGAATGATTCTTTTCGATATGGAAGTGCGCTTTTTTGGAACTGCCATCCAACTCGAACCCCCCTCGTTTTCTATCTTAAAGTAAAACCTTATAGATTATAACATACTTTTATAAAAATGGGAACTCGCTTTCAAAATGTTTCCCCAACATGGATATCTTTTTATTGTAATGGAAAAAAATCAATTCTTTCACAAAAAGAAACTGACGTTTCTCAATAAAAATTATTCTTTTATTGTATGAATATCATATGAATTTTTGCTTATTCATAATAAACGAATGCTTTTTTCATTTCATTTTTTTTGGTGCACAATTTTTTATCTAAAATAAAAATAAAATTTTTATTTTAAACAAAAAAGTCTATTTTTTATTTACCTAGAATTTTATTATGGGCCCTTTTTTTCTTTAAAACTGTAAGTATTGTGCAAAGATTGAACTGTTCTATTTTTATTAATTATTAACCGAACCCTTTACAAAATAGATAAAAAAAGTTGCGAATAAGCAACAAAACAAAACTCATTAAAAATCAACATGTATTTTTTTTCATTTTTTTATGGACTATACATATCAATCCTCGTGGATCATCCCTTTCATTCCACTTCCAGTCCCCATGTTAATAGGGGCTGGACTTCTGCTGTTTCCTGTGGCAACAAAAAAATTTCGTCGTATGTGGGCCTTTCCTAGTATTTTTTTACTAATTATAGTTATGATTTACTCAGTTGACCTGTCGATTCATCAAATCCATAAAAGTTCTATATATCAATATGTATGGTCTTGGACTATAAATGCGGATTTTTCTTTAGAGTTTGGATACTTCATTGATTCACTTACTTCTATTATGTCAATATTAATCACTACTGTAGGTATTCTGGTTCTTATTTACAGTGATAATTATATGTCTCATGATCAAGGATATTTGAGATTTTTTGCTTATATGGGTTTTTTTAATACTGCAATGTTGGGATTGGTTACTAGTTCTAATTTGATACAAATTTATATTTTTTGGGAATTGGTTGGAATGTGTTCTTATCTATTAATAGGTTTTTGGTTCACACGTCCTATTGCTGCAAATGCTTGTCAAAAGGCGTTTGTAACTAATCGTGTGGGGGATTTTGGTTTATTATTAGGCATTTTAGGTCTTTATTGGATAACGGGTAGTTTGGATGACCTTACATTTGTTCTTCATGATAGAAAGCATGATTTAGGTTAAATGCTGAGTCTTAAAGATGTTTTGGTGTTTAAAACATGTTGGTATGTTAACTAAATGACTAAAAAAATTGGAGGTCAATTATACCTTAAAAACTCAGTTTTCTGCATTCTGTCGAAGAAGTATTCGAATACTTTTCGGGCAGTATTCGAATACTTCGCGAGACAACAGTGATCTAGTTTAGTAAAATTATGATATCTCGAGCTCCAGAGCTCTAAATTGAGTGTGGTCTGGACCTATGTGAAGCTAACACATAGGGCTACAATCCTGTAAATGTCTAGATCCATTGGATAAGTGAATTTCTCTCATTTTATGTTTGAAGTGGCGACCCTATTGCTGAAAATTCAGTTGTTGTAGGAACTTTGCAAAAGTCATAACCGGAGTTATACAACTTCGATTAAGACATAAAATATTTCATTGGAAAGCTTGACATGTCTAGTTTAATATATTAAAATATTAGAGTACTTGGTAAAGAGTTTCAACTGCAGTTTTAAAAATGGTAAAGATTGTTTGTGATTGGGGGCTTTGGGAGAAACCTGCAGTACGCTAAACGAAAAAGAAAACATATTCAATTTGAAATGAAATTGTAAGATATGATTATTGATGATGTATTTTCCATTAAACCAGATTGTGACTCACTGGATTGTTTGGTTATTGGTGACCACGTGATACTGAGTTGGTATTAGAGGGCTTTACCGATACAGGTAGCTTTCGTGTCCTCGATTTAGCCATTGTTGGTTCCACCATGTCCCATGGGGGATGGTTTATATGCATGTTGTGTTTTCATGTATTGATACTTGAAATGCTATTGAGCTATTATGTGAATGCCTTATGATATGAATGTGTTGTTCCATCTAGACGGTAAGTCTGAGTATGTGGTGTCATACAAGATGGTGATTCTGTGGGTGGAGTGCAAGTGGCGTCTTGCACTTAATGTAGGTAATAGACGTATGTAAATCCTTCATTTCTCTGGCCAGTAGATAGTTGACACACATGGCATGATTTTCTATTTTAGGTTCAGGTAATGCGGGGGTTGAGTCCTCTAGCGGCAGGAGGCCGGAGCTTAGCTGATTTATATGCTGGATCATGTGAGTTGCTTTTATGCCATTAGCTTCATTGTGCTTTATGATTATGATGTTATTATTGAGACTGTTGTTGGGCTTTGTTGCCTTATTTGGTGAGCATGGGGATTGTCCATGCCATGTGGCTTGACTTTATGCTTTTAGATTTGAGTTGTATAACTGTATCAGGATATCGTCCGGTCTACGTGTTGTAGTTCTGTGACTTAAATACTCACAGTTAATTATATATTAAGGTATTAAAGTTAGTTGTCTTTTGTGATTTACATACAGACGATGTTTTGAAAATGAATTAAGTAATTCAACTTGGTAATGATAATGACGTCATAACTGAATGAAAGAAAAAGTTATTTCGCATTTTTAATTAAGCATTGCTTAATATGATAACATGTTAATAAACCGGGTATACACTGGGTGTTACATACCACTGCAGAGTTTTTTTGGTTGAAATCATTATTGGCTTTCTTTGGCGTGAACCACACAACACTGATGCAACTTTTTGTTATAACCAAGCTGCATTACACATTGTTGTCAATCCTATTTTTCTTATACGAACAAACTCATTGAACTGGATTGTTGTTTTATTCGTGTTCATCTATTGGTGTAGGCGCAATTGGATACGTGGAAGTGTTTAGATTATTGTGGTTTGAGATGCAACAAATCATCATTATTTTTCTCATTTACCTATTAATGCGCATATTTCGTGCAGAATCTCCCCATGTATGATTCCTCTTCATGAACTGTTCATCTCAGCGCTGCAGCACGAACAAACTCCTTGAGGCTGGATCTTGGTAGATCTTCCATACTATGTCTCAGGGGGGGAGGGGAAGTGTGTCGGTAGTTTTCAAATTTGAGCTTACCTTTTTCAGTTCACTGACCTCAGATGCTGAAGACTTAAGTGATAGTATTTATATGAGTACCAAAAAGTCCTAACCCTAAGCTCTCTCTGGGTTCTAAGCTTCTTGGCCTCTTCTCATACTCTTAGCCCAATTGGGCTTAAGTAAAAGAGCAAAAACTCAACAATATCTCACTTGCTCTTTTTAGTACAAACTTGAGTCCAAACCCCAAGACCATGTAACTCACAAGTCATCATTATTTGAAACTTACCTCATCCCTTGTCTCAAGCTAGACTGGGGATCTACCATATATTATTAATCAAGGCTTCTGATAATCAACGAATTATTATCTAATTTGGTGCTACTCCACTAAAATCCCAAACTTGAACTCCAAGATTAATAACACGTATAATATGAATATGCATCGCCCCTTTGTAGAATGTCAATAATTGATTGATGAGTTTTCTATTACTCAATCAATTATTTATTCCCTTGACTATGATAGTTTGTCTAATGGATTACATGCACTAGCTAGTGTCTTCAATATCTAAGTATTGAAACATATCAAGGAGACACATCTTACACATTCCATGTTGTTTATATCATAAATACTGGTAATCAAATAATCTCACTCCCAAAATACCGAGTTATTGGTCGTCAAAAGATCGAACCTCACCTGTTGGTAAATCAAAGAATAAAAACTATTCAATTACCTATTTATAATAAACTAAGGATTAAGAGCAATTACATAACTATAGTTAACTGCAGATTTGATACCTTATGACAGAAAAATAACCTTAATCAAATCTCTCCCTGATCCTTTCAATGTGAATATTAATTCACACTAACATTTTACAATGATTCACACAAAATCATTTAATAAAGGGAAAATTGTGTATCATTTTAAAGGATGTAAAGTTATGTCATTTTAAGTGAGAGAAAGAGATAGATAAAGGAGGAGGGAGAGTGGACAAAAAAAATATAAAGGTGTGGGTCCCACCTCTTTGTGAGAGTGAAACGACATAAGTTATGTCATTTAAAAGGAAAAACATTTTTCCCTTTAATAAAATATTATAGCCTAAATAAAGAGCCAACTTTATTTAATAGCTATGAACGTATTCATCAATTGTGATAACCTATGATCATTGTAACAACTCGTTGGTCGCCAGTGTATCATCATACATTATGGTAAAAGTGAATCATGTTCAAATAAATAAACGCGAAAGCTCTAAATTAAATTATGCATTTATCTGTTATCTTTTTAGGTGAATAAACTTTTTCCTATCTACCTTATGTACTGCAATAAACGAAACAATGCAATGTCCATAAAGAAAAGTCTTGTCTCACTTCATTAAATAAAGTACTAATCATGTTCCTACACCAAGTAGGCATGCCAATGCCCATCCTCATGTTGTGACATATACATAGCCCTAAATCAACAATAAAGCAAACTTATTTAATAGGGGTATAAACAAACTCTATGCTCACATCAAATAGCAATATAATCCAACATGTCTAGTCATTATCATGTCTCATCATGTTAAAATGAATAATCATAAATATGCATATCTCATGGCATCAAGCAATCTTTACGCCGACCTCTTGCCTCTAGAAGTGTCTGTCTCATGGATATCACCTCTTGAAAAATGTGCCCCGGAAAGGGTGAGCTATGTAGAACCTAGGGGTGCTAAACGAGTCAGGGCCCTTAGGCTCGGCTCGTGAAGGTCTGAGCTTACATGTCTAAAATTGGTTGTTGGCACAAGGCTTGAACTTGTATAAAAGCTCGTTTAATAAAAAGCCTTCAGGCTCCAATTTAAAAGCTCGGCCTTATAGCCTCTCAGGTTGGCCTATCATATATTTTTTTAATTTTTTATACTACTTGTAATAACCTCTCTTTCTTCTCAATCAATTTCACCCCATTTTATTGGTTAAATATACTTTTTGAATGATTTTGCTATATATTATGTTGTTTGGGTAAATATTGAGTTTATGATATTTATTGAATTACTAGTGTTGTTGATTGTATATTCTGTTTAGATAAATTTTTATTATTTTATATTGTTTAACAGGCTAACAAGCTAAATCAGGCTTTTACCTATTGTAAATAAGCCAGGCCATAGGCTGATAATACTATTTATAACAGGTAACAGGGTTGGTCTGGCTGACATATTTAAACACAGGCTTAACCTTTTAAGACCAAAGCTCAGCTCGGCTCGGCCCGTTAACACCCCTAGTAGCACCGATACTGACACTGGACACGTGACACGATACGACACGACACTCCGACACGTTAATTCTAAAAAATGTTAGATCTCGACACGTTAGGACACGCTTTGATATTAAATAATATTTTTAATTTATGTGGTGTATATTATATTTAATATTAAATAATTTAATAAAAAAATGAATCAAAACTTATAATATTCATAAATTTGTTAAAAAAAAATATATAAGATATCCCTAATATTTATATTAAACTCAATAAAATAGTAATCATAATCCAACGAATCTAATAATTGGAACTAAAAACTCAACGCAATTTAACCTTTAAACCTTTTTTTGGATTTCTATAACGTGTGTTGGAGTGTCGGGGAGTGTCAGAGTGTCCGAGAGTGTCGGACACGACACGTCAGGATTTTTGAAGTGCCGGTGCTTCATAGGGGGTGAGATTTTGACAAATCTCGGTAAGACAAGCAGTTCTCGCGGATTCTGCCCCATGCTCACGTACAGGTAATAATAAGTATATCAAAATAATAAAATGCATAATGCTGGATATATAGCATGTAATATGTGCAACATAAAAATCTACTAGCCAGAGATAAGTACGCATTACGCATGTCTGCAACATACTAACGAGATATATGAGGCTTCCCCCCATACCTTACACCCCGAGTCGCTGCCTGCACATGTAGGACACGCTACTACATCCGTATACATTAACACACTATGCCACAAATAATTTTCAGATATATCAGATAAATACCAGGGCATAAATCAATTCAGAAAAGCATACCAGCACGTAAACCAACCTCCCATGAAGTTTGATGGAACAAACAATGGATCAATCCGAGGACCGAAAGTTTGTCAAGCAAAATACTCCAATACTATCACCAAGTCTGACCGATCACCACACATCAATCCACATAGTGTCACATTGTAATGCCCGGCCGCTTCAAGAATCAACGACTATTCCCATATACTAACACGAGACTTTTCAGTGTGCTTTTTCCTCACTCGTACACTTCCTAGGAAAACTTCCCAGGAGGTCACCCATCCCAGAATTGCACCAAGCCAAGCACGCTTAACTGTGGATTTCTTCCGATCCGGGCTACCGAAAAGAAGATGCATCTTGTTAGTATAGGTAGTACCAATTAATTCTTATAAGCTATTCCAAACTGTGCAGTCTCACATCTATACAGTCTTTGGAATCCCTCTCTTTCGGGTGTTGATTCGATTCATCCATGCATGTAACCCCCACGCTGGAAGCCTATCAGGAGTCGCTCCTTGTCTATGCCCTTTCGCACCGGCGATCACTCCCCGCCCTCGTCAGCGCTCAGGATGTTACATGCCCACCAGCTTCCGCCTGGTTCGTCCTTGAACCACACCGTACTGGAAGAGAGGTCTGCTCTGATACCACTTGTAATGCCCGGCCGCTTCAAGAATCAACGACTATTCCCATATATTAACACGAGACTTTTCAGTGTGTTTTTTCCTCACTCGCACACCTCCTGGGCCCATAACCCATAGGTCCCTGGATCGAAACCAGGCTCTGATACCACTTGTAACGCCTGGCAACTTGCAAGGATCAATGACTGTCCCCACACACTAACACGAGATTTTTCAGCGTGCTTTGTCCTCACTCGCACACTTCCCGGGAAAACTTCCCAGGAGGTCACCCATCCCAGAATCGCTCCAAGTCAAGCACGCTTAATGATGTGCCTCTGGCAAGTTATGTTTCCAAGCCAAAAATAATAGGAATTTAATTATAAAAGAGCATGTTTTATTTATTAATTGCTTTTATTATTTGGTTTTTCTATTTTTTGTTTATTTCTCATTTTTTATATGATTTTTATAGGTTAAAGTGTGAAAGAGATTCGAAGATTTGAAAAACAAGGAAGGGAAGACCGCGCGAGAGACCAAACAAAGCGCCAGAGTGTCGCGCCACTATTGAATTGAAATTTGAATTCAAATCTGTTTTAATTTAATTCTTCAGTTACGTAATAAGTTGTAATTTAATTCTTCCGTTATACGTTTCACCAGAGGGGCATTTTCGGGAAAGAATTACTGTGTTGTGCGAGTATTTTTGGAAGAGAGAAAGAGGATTATAAATACACCTTATTGGCAGAACCCTAAAATCAGATCTGGACCGGGAGAAGAAAGTGGCAGCTGTGGAGTTCTTCGCGTTCTTCGTTCTTCATCTTCTTCTTCTTCTTTCTCTTTTATTTTTAGTTTATGTTGAATTTTAGATCAGCGATCATGATGTTGATCGGCTAGATCTTTTTATTGTAGTCAGGGTCACGACCCATATGTGAACCCTTGATACGAAGGATTGATTTGTGGTTTTTGATTTATATTATTATCTTTATCTTTACTCTGTGCGAATTTTATATTCCCTTTATTAGAGTTGATCAATCTGATAGTTGGGGATATTCTGAGGATCAAAACCCTAGATAGGAATATTGGGATTTTGATCTCGAAAGGGGGTAAGTAACAATCTGTATGCGTGCTAGGAATAGACGTGTATATGATTGCAGATGCTTAAAATTATCGCGCCCATTGCTTGATCCCATGAGAAACATTGCAAGGAATTGGGGTTTCTCATGGGATTAAAGGGTTAACCCTGCAAGGAATTGAGGGTTAACTATTAACTCTTTTTAGAGGATAATTTATCTAAGTAATTACATAAATAATTATTGTAAATCAATCCGGAGTAAAAAGTGGGGATCATTTGGTGAATGAAACTTGGCTACAATGTTTTTCTCATAATTTTTACAAAACAATTTTCAATTTTATTGTTTTATTCTTCAATCTATAATTTATTTTCAAAATTCAATTTCCATCAAATTGACAATGTTTATCAAAAACCCTATTTGAAACCTTCCATTCCTTAAGAGAAAATTTATTTGATATTCGATCCCAATCCCTGTGGAGACGAACTTTACTTATCATTTTATTACTTGTGCGATCGGTATACTTGCCGGAGAGCAGCAAGTTTTTGGCGCCGTTGCCGGGGATTGGTTTATCTTATATCATATATTCTTAATATTTAGGATTGGATTTGTGAATATTTGTGAATATTTTTATTTTCTTTATTTATTTTAATTTTTATTTTTATTTGAACAATGCTACTGATCTCTTTTCTGAGTTGTATGCGAGGTACAATCCCAGAATTTCCACTGAATTTCAAAATCACTAGAGCAGAAAAGAGGAACAGAAAACTTGCTCGGAAGAAGCTTGCATTCAACGAGTTGGAAATTCTGTGTAAAGGAGCACAAATAATGGCTGGGAATAATGATGAAGTGGACAATCCACTCATGGATACAATTCTTACACCAGCATTCAACAGACCAAATTCATGCATTGTTCATCCAGAAGTGGGTAACAACCATTGGGAGCTCAAGTCTGCCAATATTCAGTTGGTAGAGCGAGCTCAGTTTGGTGGAGAGGCTGATGAGGACCCTCACAGGTTCATTGACAGATTTCTGATGATCTTTGACTCCACTAAATGTCCCCAGGTGTCCAATGATGCAGGCAGGCTGAGACTGTTTCCCTTTGCTCTTAAAGGGAAAGCCTTGAATTGGTTGGAAAGACAACCAGCAAGAAGTATTCCATCATGGGAGAGTCTATCAAAAAAATTCTTTGCTGAGTTCTTTTCCATGGAAAGGTTTAACCAAATGGTGAATGATATCACCAATTTCACTCAAGCTGAGGGTGAAACTATGTGTCCAGCATGGAACCGCTTCAAAGATCTAATGAGGAGATGTCCTCATTACCCCATGACTAATGGTGATCAAGTCTGAATTTTTTTTAATGGGTGTAAGCCTGAAGTTCGGATGGTTCTAAATGGTGCAGCAGGTGGTAGCATCAAATCCTTGAGAGCAAATGAAACTCTAGAGTTGATAGAAAGAATGGCTGCCAATGAAAATGAAGGTTTGACAACCAAGCCTAAGAGAGGTATTCTACACCTGGATAACAATGATGCGGTTCTGGCTGAGAATAAATTGTTAGCACAACAACTAGCAAATTTGACCTCAAGGCTGGACAAGATGCGACTTTCCACTATGCAAGCCGCAGCTGTGGTTTGTGAATATTGCAAGGGTGAGCATGAATCCGATGAATGCTCATCTTTATTATCTTCTGACTCTCCTCAACAAGTGCAAGTGAATGGAGTATGGTACGAGCAAAGGTCACCACCATGAAACATTCCTAGGAACCAGAATTTCCATCCTGGAAATAGCAATTTTCAGAGGAGAGGTCAAGGCATAGGTCTTGATTACAATTCTAACAACTACTTGCAGCCTCCACCAGTCTACGCTAAGGAACCTTCTGATTTGGAGAGGTTAGTTGGACAAATGGCTCAACACTCCAATGCCTTCATGGAAGAGACTAGGGCCACTACTAAAAACATGAGTGCTTCTATCAGGAATTTGGAGAATCAAGTTGGCCAGTTGGCTAAGCAAGTTGCTGATAGAACCCCAGGCACTTCCTCTAGTAACACAGTTAAAAATTCCAAGGAGGATTGTATGTTTATCACAATTAGAAGTGGTAAGGTGGTAGCAGCTCCAGAAAAGCTTAAGGCGGTGAAGGAGCCAGAAAAAGAAGAGGAGATCCCTTCTGATGTCCAGACACCTATTCAGAAAGGTGAAGAAAAAGAGCCTCCTATTGTTGCTGAAAAGAAAAAGTTTGAGCTTAATCCCGAATATGTGCGAGCCATGGCACCTTATCCTGAAAGATTCAAGAAGGATGCTCAAAAGCAACAGTATGGCAGATTTCTTGATATTTTCAAGAAATTACATATAAATATTCCTTTTGCTAAAGCCTTGGATGACATGCCCAATTATGCCAAGTTTATGAAGGATCTCTTGTCAAGGAAGCACCAATTGCATGAGTGTCAAACGGTGACACTCACTGAAGAGTGTAGTGCTATAATTACAAAGAAGTTCTCGCCTAAGCGTCATGATCCAGGGAGCTTCAATATTCCTATTGAAATTGGGAACACCAAAATTGGTAGAGCCTTATGTGATCTTGGGGCTAGTATTAATTTGATGCCCCTTTCTGTGTGTAATTCCTTGGGGATTACTGAGTTGAAACCCACTTTGGCATCTCTTCAACTTGCTGATAAGTCTGTAAGAAAGTCTAGTGGAATAATAGAAGATGTTCTTGTGAAGGTGGACAAGTTCATCATCCCTGCTAATTTTGTAGTGTTGGATATGGAAGGGGGAGCTGAGATGCCTCTTTTGCTGGGAAGACCTTTCTTAGCTACATCTCGAGCACTAATTGATGTTGAAAGTGGGAAGCTCGAGCTAAGAATGAATGATGAGACTGTTACTATTCATGTCTTTGATTCTTTAAAATAGTGTTCTCTCAAAGACGATTGTTTTAGTCTTGGAGTTGTAAAGGAAGAACTAGATGTAGGGGTTGAGGTTCCTAAAAATCTCAAAGATGAGGCCAAAGAAGGTGGAACCCCAATAGTGGAAGTGAAGGATCTTCCTAAAAATTTAAATGATGATGTCAAAGAGGTGAGAAAGCTTCAAAAGAGGCGTAATTCTACGGAGAAGAAGGCAAGGAGAAAGGAATGGGTAAAATTCTTTTATACGAGTTGGAAGAGATACCGGGAGCTGAAGTTTAACAAGAGACACCAAGACTCCATCTCTCGGAAAAATCAAAATTTCAAAGAGTTCTTAACCTGGATCCATGGTTTGGATCAAATCTGGGAATGGTGGTCCCATACACCAAGGCATCCAGTACCACCAGATCCTCCATTTGCTGAGTCATCCCACACTGCTGAGGGGGATGACATGGAGGGCTGATTATATCTCCTTGCTGATAGAGATCTTGTATATTAGTTTCTTTTTCTGTTTCATATTTTTAGTTATTTTGTGTTGGTATATTTTTCTCTGATGTTTTAATGTGTGCATTATAGTTTCTTCTATATGCCACTGTTTGTTCTATTGTGCATGTTTTTCTTCCTTCTTGTGGTTTAATTATTGCTGAGAACACCAACGCTCTAAATCTGGGAATGGTAGGCTTACACCTTATAACTGCAATTCTTCTATCAGGGGAGATATTCTAACTCTTTTAATTTTCTTAGTTATTTTTATAGTTATTTTGTGTGCTATTAAAAAAAATAAAAAAAATTTAAAAAAAATTTGTGTTATTCCAGGTTTAAATGTGCTCATCTTGTTAATGTACATGATTGAATTCTTGGAGTATATTGTATGACTTTCTGGGATAACATTGCATAGACATAATTGGATTGCATGATTGCTCATTTGTCTGAATTAATATTGTGAAATTCTGATAATGTCTGAAGTCAATTTTCTTGAGTCTGCATTGATACCATAGCTGTGAGGTTTTGATCCTAAACACTAAAATCTTTGTTGAGAGGCCTCACTGTTGTAGTGCTCTAGAACTTGATTTGTTTCTCTGTGATGCATGCATTGATTGATATGATAAAGACATATTGTTCTTATTAGCTATTGGCCAAAATAACCCACCTGAATGAAATTTTCCCTTGCTAGCCTTTTGAGCCTGAACTGATTTGTTGTAAAATGACATGTGGCCTGATTAATGGTTTAGCCAATATCCATAGGACTTACCTTAGTTGAGATTGAATCAATGAATGTGTTGTGGTAAGCTCCATAAAGGTCAAGGAATTAAGGGATGGAAAAAAAATTCATATATACCCTTATAAAAAAAAGAAAAAAAAAGAAAGGGTAAAGTGAAAAGCAAGAAAAAGGAAAAAAATAAAGGTGGCTGGAAGGAATTAATTCCCGAAATTCTGTGGGAATGTTAGTGGAGCAAAACAATTGAATTGAATTTGTTAAAAATGAAATAATATCGGTTTTCAATCTCTTGGTTGTTTGAGCTATTATCCAAATTTTCCTACCTATTACCCCGGCCAAGTTACAACCTGTGAAGTCCTTTTGATCAATTGATGCATGTGTTTGATTCTTCAATTTTAAGAATTTTTGAGAATATGATCAAGCCTATGGTAGTGGTATAGCTTTGAGTAATCGAGTGCTCATAATACCCTTAAATATTGAGTGTTGAGTGAACATTATTTATCTGTGTGAGGGGTAATCAATGTAGACTTGTAGCTTTAAGAGTCTGATGACATTGTTGGAAGCTTATGATATTGGGTCAGTCATGCATGGCATAGTGTGTCTGAAAGTGTCTATGGATTGTTATGTTGGATTAACTAAATATTTTCTTGATTGAGTCTTGTACATTGCTGGGGACAGCAACGTTTAAATCTGGGAATGGTTTGATGTGCCTCTGGCAAGTTATGTTTTCTAAGCCAAAAATAATAGGATTTTAATTATAAAAGAGCATGTTTTGTTTATTAATTGATTTTATTATTTAGTTTTTTTGTTTCTCATTTTTATATGATTTTTATAGGTTAAAGTGTGAAAGAGATTCGAAGATTTGAAAAACAAGGAAGTGAAGACCGCGCGAGAGACCAAACAAAGTGCCAGAGTGTCGCACCACTATTGAATTGAAATTTGAATTCAAATCTGTTCTAATTTAATTCTTCAGTTACGTAATAAGTTGTGATTTATAGTTAACTACGCACAGAGGGGCATTTTCGGGAAAGAAGTACCGTGTTGTGTGAGTATTTTTGGAAGAGAGAAAGAGGCTTATAAATACACCCTATTGGAAGAACCCTAAAATCAGATCTGGACCGGGAGAAGAAAGTGGCAGCTGTGGAGTTCTTCGCGTTCTTCATCATCTTCTTCTTCTTCTTCTTTCTCTTTTATTTTTAGTTTATGTTGAATTTTAGATCAGCGATCATGATGTTGATCGGCTAGATCTTTTTATTGTAGTCAAGGTCACGATCCATATGTGAACCCTTGATACGAAGGATTGATTTGTGGTTTTTGATTTATATAATTATCTTTATCTTTACTCTGTGCGAATTTTATATTCCCTTTGTTAGAGTTGATCAATCTGATAGTTGGGGATATTCTGAGGTTCAAAACCCTAGATAGGAATATTGGGGTTTTGATCTCGAAAGGGGGTAAGATAACAATATGTATGCGTGCTAGGAATAGACGTGTATATGATTGCAGATGCTTAAAATTATCGCGCCCATTGCTTGATCCCATGAGAAACATTGCAAGGAATTGGGGTTTCTCATGGGATTAAAGGGTTAACCTTGCAAGGAATTGAGGGTTAACTATTAACTCTTTTTAGAGGATAATTTATCTGAGTAATTATATAAATAATTATTGTAAATCAATCCGGAGTAAAAAGCGGGGATCATTTGGTGAATGAACCCTGGCTACAATGCTTTTCTCATAATCTTTACAAAACAATTTTCAATTTTATTGTTTTATTCTTCAATCTAAAAATACAAAAACAAGTCTTTATTTTCAAAATTCAATTTCCATCAAATTGACAGTGTTTGTCAAAAACCCTATTTGAAATCTTCCATTCCTTAAGAGAAAATTTATTTGATATTCGATCCCAATCCCTGTGGAGACGAACTTTACTTATCATTTTATTACTTGTGCGATCGGTATACTTACCGGAGAGCATCACTTAACTGTGGAGTTCTTCCGTTCTGAGTTATCGAAAAATAGATGCATCTTGTTAGTATAGGTAGTACCAATTAATTCTTATAAGTCATTCCCAACTGTACCGTCCCATACCAGCACAGTCTCTGGAATCCCTCTCTTTCGGGTGTTGATTCGATTCATTCATGTACCCCAGCCGCTGGAAGCCTGCCAGGAGCTGCTCCTTGTCCGTGCCCTTGCGCACCGGCGATCACTCTCCGCCCTCGTCAGCGCCCGGGATGTTACATGCCCACCAGCTTTCGCCTGGTTCATCCTCGAACCACACCGTACTGGATGAGAGGCCCTGCTCTGATACCACTTGTAACGCCCGGCCGCATCAAGAATCAACGACTATTCCCATATACTAACACGAGACTTTTCAGTGTGCTTTTTCCTCACTCGCACACTTCCTAGGAAAACTTCCCAGGAGGTCACCCATCCCAGAATTGCACCAAGTCAAGCACGCTTAACTGTGGAGTTCTTCCGATCCGGGCTACCGAAAAGAAGATCCATCTTGTTAGTATAGGTAGTACCAATTAATTCTTATAAGTTGTTCCAAACTATGCAGTCTCACATATGTACAGTCTTTGGAATCCCTCTCTTTCGGGTGTCGATTCGATTCATCCATGCATGTAACCCCCACGCTGGAAGCCTATCAGGAGCCGCTCCTTTTCTATGCCCTTTCGCACCGGAGATCACTCCCCGCCCTCGTTAGCGCTCGGGATGTTACATGCCCACCAGCTTCCGCCTGGTTCGTCCTCGAACCACACCGTACTGGAAGAGAGGCCTGCTCTGATACCACTTTTAACGCCCGGCCGCTTCAAGAATCAACGACTATTCCCATATACTAACACGAGACTTTTCAGTGTGCTTTTTCCTCACTCGCACACCTCCTGGTAAGTTTTCCTAGGAAGTGTGCGAGTGAGGAAAAAGCACACTGAAAAGTCTCGTGTTAGTATATGGGAATAGTCGTTGATTCTTGAAGCAGCCGGGCGTTACACACATCCTAGATTTTACATGCAAATCCAATCGAAAAGTGTAATATAGTCTTTCATGCCTAAATTGACTATATTTTTTTTTGTTTCGCGTACTACAGGCTTTTTACAAAGCTCTAAGTATAGGTTACTTAAGTTATGACTTAAACATATTTTACCAAGACCCATACTGATCTCCTTAGTGTTCTAAATCATTAACAAGGTTTTATGACTCCTTCCATTGAATGATAATTCAAAGAATATGGTTGTACTGCCCGGTTCTGCACTAAACCGCATTAACCATTTCCAAAAATGGTGTTGCATCTCTCTACCAAAATTTTCAAGATTTTACTATGTTAAACTAGAAATCTTTAGCTTTCAAACGACATATTATATGTCTCAATTGGAGTTGTATAACTTCGATTATATTTTTCACAAAGTGACTGTTGCACACGGAATTCCAATAGCAAGGCAACAAATTCAAACTCAAACAGCGATAATCCACATATCCAATGGATCTGAAATTTTTATAAAGTTGTAGCCTTAATTAGCTTCACATAGGTCTAAACCTCATTCAATTTTAAGCTATGTAGCTCGAGATATGGAATTTATAGCAAACTAGGTTTTTTGTTATTGATTTACTCGGGGAAATGAGTCAATTTACCCGGGTAAATAATTTACTCAGGTAAGCACCAGGATTTACTCAGAGAAATCCTCAATAGAACTCAGATTTCGACTAGAAACTCATTTTTTAAGAATTAATCCAACAAGGTACCATTTTTAAGGTCCATAGAGGTTTAATCCATCATTTTTCTGTATGTTCTAACTAGTAGTGACCTAGGTTATCATGTTTCCTCATTTTACATGTCAAAAATCCATTCTTTCCATAGAAACTCAAAGATAAAGGGTGGAGAATGTACCCAAGGCTTCAAAACAATGGAAATGAATGGTCTTTGAGTGCTTCCCGCCCCACAGCACCTCTGTTCACTACAGCCCACAAAAATAGGGTAAAATGAGGCATAAGGTTAAGGACGAGTGGTTTTAGTCAAATTAAGTGGGCCCAGTAACCCTAATGTGCACTTACACACTTAATCCACTCGTTAACTCTCTTTTTAACTTAACGTAGGCATCTTTTATTATTTTTAACTCATTAACACTTAAGAATCATAATTATTGCATTATTTATGAGTTTAGCATAATTTCGCTGGTACACAATTTTATAGCGAAATGTACAATATTTGCACTTTTCTCCCGAAAAGTGATTTTGTTTAGATAATTATAATTTCTCTACAATTATCCTACATTACTCAGGGGATATTTTACTAAGAAAATGATATATTATTATTAATTTTACTGAAATTCCAATTTAGTTGTGCTAGTTCTTACATATACCAAGAATTTTGTCCTCGAAATTAGAGACATATCTAACCCTAATCTCTGGATATTGTCATAGAAGCTCGTCCTCTCGCTCCCAAGTGAATGCTTCAGGCATTCTACCTTCCCACTAGACGTTGACCATATGGATGATCTTGTTCTTTAGCTTCTTCTCGCCTTCATCCAAAATCTTGAGCGGTATCACGGGAGTCCTAAGGTTCTCCCGTACTTCCACAACATCAGGTTGCACAATATGAGATGTATCAGCTATGTACCTCCGGAGTTGAGATACATGAAAAACATCGTGAAGTTTGGTCAGATTCGGAGGTAAGACAAGTCAGTAGGCAACAGGTGCTACCTTACCAAGAATTTAGTATGGCCCAATGAATCTGGGACTCAACTTCCTCACTCCGAGGGCACAACCAACTCCAATGCCTGGTGATAGTCTCACAAACACATGTTCGCCTTCACTGAACTCAAGATGTGTATGTTTGTTGTCGTAGTAACTCTTATGTCGACTCTGTGCTTGCTTTAACTTTTCTCTAATCATCTGACTTTGCTGAGTGGTATCTCAAACAAAATCTAGCCCAAACAACTCCAGATCTCCAACCTCGGTCCAGTAAGTGGGAGTTCTACATCTCCTGCCATAAAGCGTCTCATAGGGAGCCAAGTCCAGGCTAGCACGAAAACTATTGTTGTATGAAAACTCCACCAGTGGAAGGTACCGATCCCACACTGAGCCTTGCTCCAAGGTGCAAGCTCTCAACATATCCTCCAATGTCTGGGTGGTCTGCTCAATTTAACCATCAGTCCGAGAGTGATAGGTTGTAATCATCCTCAACTGAGTGTCTAAATCTCTCTGTAGTGCCTCCCAAAATTGAGATGTGAACTTTGGCTCCCGATCACTAATGATACTCTCAGGTATCCCATGAAGCTTCATAATCTCATGAACATAAACTTGAGCCAATCGCTCCGTAGTTAAGCTCACCTTCACTGGAAGAAAATGGGCAGACTTAGTCAATCTGTCCACAATAACCCAAATAGAGTCAAAACCAACTTGAGTCTTTGGTAATCCCACAACGAAGTCCATGAAATTGCTCTCCCACTGCCATTGCAAAACCTGAAGAGTTTGAAGTTTACCAGAAGGTTTCTGATGTTCAATCTTCACCTTATGAAACACAAGAGACTTTGACTCATATACTGATATTTCCTTTTTCATACCAGGCAACCAGAAGTTCCTCTTCAAGTCCTGGTATATTTTTGTTGCCACGCGGTGGATGACGAATGGGCCCTTATGAGCTTCAGCCCTCACTTCATTCGTTATTAAACCCTTAGGCATCACAGTTCTATTGTGGAATAACAACAAACCTTGGTTGCTCCCAAATACACCATCTTGGCCCTTCACATATTCAAGGCATTCTCCTTGAACTTGTGCTTCTTTATTCTTCATAATCAATTCATTTTCCACTTTTATGGTTTCCAACTTGAGGAGTCGTCAGCCAAACACAGTCGATAACTGCAGGTCTCTGCAGTTTTCAATCACTTCATAGTCTTTAATCATTATACTAGACACGCTAAAAGATTTTTGGCTCAAAGCGTCAACTACCAAATTGGCATTTCTCAGTTGGTACTTCAGCTTAAAGTTGTAGTCTTTCAAAAATTCCATTCATCTTTGATGTCTCATGTTCAGCTTTTCTAATCAAACATATACTTCAGGATCTTACGATCTCTGAACACAGCGAACTTCATACTGTACAAGTAGTGTCTCCATATCTTCAGGGAAAGAATGATCGCCGATAATTCAAGTTCATGATTCGGGTAGTCCTCCTCATGCGGCTTCAATTGCCTCGATGCATAAGCGACAACTCTTCTTCCTTGCATTAAAACATAGCATAGCCCCTTCTTAAAGGCATCACAATGCAACTCAAACTCCTCTTTAGGATCAGGAAGAGTTAACACTGGAGCAATTGTCAACCTTTTCTTCAAATCATGAAAACATTCTTCGCATTCATGCATCCAAACAAACGGAGTCCCTTTACTGGTGAGACGGGTTAGTGGCAAAACCATTTTAGAGAATCCCTCAATGAATCTCCAGTAATAACCTGCCAATCCCAAGAAACTCCTAACCTCGGTAACCATTTTGGTCTCTCCTAATCCATAACTAATTTTATCTTGCTCTAGTCCATAACCACTCCCTCAATAGAAATGACATGCCCTTGGAATTTCACTTCGGAAAGCCATAATTTGCATTTAGAGAGTTTTGCATACAAATGCTTCTCTTTCAAGATTTGTAGAACTATCTTCAAGTGATTTGCGTGCTCCTATTTGCTTTTGGAGTATATGAAAATATCATTAATGAAAATAAGTACGAACTGATCCAAGTATAGTTTGAAGATCTGATTCATGTAATCCATGAACATTGCTAGAGCATTAGTGAGTCCAAATGGAATGACTTGGTACTCATAATGCCCATATCCAGATCAGAATGAGGTCTTGGGAATATCCTCTGGCTTTACTCGAATCTGATGGTATCCGGATCGAATGTCAATTTTGGATAACACGCAAGCACCCCTAAGCTAATCTAAGAGATCATCAATACGTGAAAGGGGATACTTGTTCTTGATTGTCACCTTGTTGATTTGTCGATAATCGATGCAAACCTCATGCTCCAATCTTTCTTTTACACAAAGATGACTGGTGGCTCCATGGGGAAACACTTGGCCGAATAAACTACTTAGCGGAGAGTTCCACAATGTGCTTTTTTAGCTCCGCTAACTCTGGTGGTGAAATCTGGTATGGAGGCAAAGAGATAGGCCCCACCTCAGGTAGTAGGTCAACAGAGAACTCTATCTCCTAATATGGTGGAAGTTCAAGATTCTCCTCAGGAAACACCTCAATGAACTCCCTTACCATAGGAATGCTGGCAATATCCTCTTGCGACCCAATCACCAAATCTCCTAACATGACATATCCATATAACCCTACTCTGAAAGCTTTTCTTTGTACAACTGATATTCCTCTAGCATATATATAATTTTTAGCCAAAATAAGAAAGAAATCTTAATTAATCTTTGATAAAAAGGGATAGAATTACTATTAATTTGATAAATCTCAATCAAAGATTGTGAAACTGATTTCCTTTTAATTTTATAGGAAACAGAACAAAAAAGGCATTTTTGGAAGTTCAGGCTGAAGTCCCACGCTCACAGCGTGGGTGTGGCGCTGATAGCGTGAAGAAGGATTTTTCAGAAAGACCACTCTACTAGCGTGAGACTCACGCTAGTAGCGCCAGAATTAAAATTCATCCCGAGACATCCACGCTCGCAGCGTGGGATCCACGCTAGTAGCGCCAGACGTTCTTGTCATCCATGCTCATAGCATGGGATCCGCGCTAGTAGCGTCAGCATCCAGAGACATCCACGCTCATAGCGTGGAAGTCACACTAAGAGCGCCAGTTTTCAGTAAATAACATCACCGTGGTGTTTTAAGGGCAAATTGGGAAGAAGAAAAGGGGACTGTAAAAGGGATGCTTCATGACAGAATTAGGCATTCGACCATCAGAGAACCGTCGTGCTGCAGAAGGAGAGCTCCTGAGAGATTTTTTTCTTCATCTTTGTTCTTTCGTTCTTTTATTTCTAAGTGGATATTGAATATTCATATATCAGCCATGACAATGGTTGGCTAAGTTTCTTTATTATAGTTAGGGTCATAAACCCTATATGAACCCTACCTATATGAACCCTTGTTACAACAGATTGGTTTATAATTATTCGTTTATATAATTATCTTTATCTCTACCCTGTGTGTAATTTCTATCTTCTTTGTTAGAACTGATCAATCTAATAGTTGATGATAGTTTGAGGGTTAGAACCTTAGATAGGAATATTGGGGTTTGATCTTGAAAGGGGTAGATAATAATTTATATGCATGCTAGGAATAGATGTATATTTGATTGATATGCTTGAATTATTGGATTCATTGCTTAATGTCATATGGAACATTGCAAGGAATTGGGGTTCCAATTGGGGTTATAGGGTTAATCTTGAAAGGAATTGAGGGTTAACTACTAAATATTTTTAGATAATAATTTATCTGAATAATTATATAAATGAATATTGTAAATCAATTCAGAGTAAGAAGCAGGAATCATTTGGTGAGTAGACTCTAGCTACGATGCCTTCTCATATTTTTACAAAACCAATCTTTGTTTTATTTCTCATAAACAAAAAGCCAAAAATAAGTCTTTACTTTTAGTACTTATTTTTACCCAAATCAATAATATTTGTCACACCTATTTGAACACTTCCCATCTTAAAAGGAACAATTATTTGATATTTGATCATAATCCCTGTAGAGACGATACTTTTCTTATCACCGTATTACTTGTACGATCGGTGCACTTGCCGGTGAGCATCAACAACAATCAATCATCACACAATTTCTTGACAACCAATTCATGCCCAAAATAATCTCAAGGTTGACCATGTGTAGACAAATGAGATCGGCTAAGTAATCTCGTCCATCCAACTGAAATGACAAATCCCTATAAATAGATGAAGCATCATATTTCTCCCTAGTCGCGGTAGTAACCCTCAAAGGTGGAGAAAGCTTGGTATGGGCAAGTTTAGCCCCACAGCAATTGGACACAAAATAAAAGAATGAGTAGCCCCAGAGTCAAAAAACGCATCAATGCCATAACCGCCAATGTAAATTATACCTTTCACAAGTTTTAGAGCTCTATTTGACAGCTGGCGATCTAATGTGTAAACTCTACCAGTAGCTAGTGGCACTAGGACCATCTGAAGAGGAACAACTTGGGCAACAACGGCCTTAGCAATAGATGTAAAACAATCCTTGTGAAGGCAATCACCCTTACCATACTTGAAACATACCAACTCACCCGAAGCACAACATCCCAAATGCTCTTTCCCACTTCCTGCACATCTGGGAGTAGAAGGAGGCTTTGCAGAACCCCCTTGTTGCGTAAAAGTCCTCTTAAACTTCTCGAATGGTTGCCTTACAAATAGGCTCTTCCTTTTTCCCTTGCCATCATATCTTCTATTTCTCCCATGAGTAAAACCACTAACTCTTTTGACTTCGGACTCCTTCACCTTATTTGCCTTGTTGGTCAGACAAACATCCTCAATATCGACATTGCTAAACCAGAGTGCCAAAGTCTCTAGATACCGCTCCAACTATCCTTTCCTCTATCTCCTCATTTAGTCCTCTTCGGAACTTAGACTCCAAGATCTCCAATGTAGGCATCTCCATTCTATAGTTGGCAAATTTTGCTAACTCATTGAATTTAGCCAAATACTCATCAACGGTCATGGAGCCTTGCACTAAGGGCTCAAACTCTCCCTCTTTCCATTCTCTAGCATCATATAGGATATACTTCCAAAAGAACAGCTCCTCAAAGAATGGTCAAGTCATAATTTGGCCTTGCATCTCATAGGACTGAGAGGTGTTCATCCACCATTCATGTGCATATCCTTCAAGCATGTAGACCGCAAATAGTAACTTTTAAGGATCATTGCACCCCATCACTCTGAATATCTTGTCTAAAGCCTATAGCCATCTAGCTATAACAATTGGATCATAGGATCTATCAAATGAGGGTGGCTTATGCTTACGAAAAGCATTCAGCTTGTGGTCTCTCATCTTATTATCCTCAATAGATTGTAGCAAGACTGGATCATGCTAATATGATGACTCTTACTCTACATGTTGCTCTGTCTGACTCCCTCCTAGACATGAGTTCCCCCACTTCCATTCCCTAACTGATGAGGGGATGGCGGCGATGGCGGTGGTGGAGGATGTTGGTTGTCATTGTGACCAGTCCTTATCTCCTTTAACATAATTTGCATTATAGTCATGTTCGCCAATTTTTTTGCCTCTAACACATCCCCAGAGGCTTTCCTATTTGCTTCTCTAATAGTGTCAATCATTGCCTATTTGGCCAATCTACTGCCCTCCTGATCGGCTTGTCTAGCCGCTTACATCTCAGCCAATGCAGCTAAGATAAGATTCGGTTGACCCTGATTCATCTCCTGAGTTCTCCTTGGAGATACCATAACTCTGCATATGTTACACAAAGGAATGAGTTGATCTGACCAACACTAAGTGGTCATACATAAATTATCATAGTAAAACCTAAAAGAAACTCACAAGACAACTTAGACAATTGCAATACATAAGGATTATCCTAAGAAAGTTTGCTTTGTTACCATAAAATGTAACACCCCATCAGCCATCGGTGTAGCCATTGTCTTCTAATAATATTCAACAGCTGCTCCTTTGCTATCATATTGATGATTTACCCCCGAAAGCAAAGGGATGTAAAGTACAGGTTTTGTTTGGAATTGAATGGCTGAAAAGTACAAAACATCAGAAAAGGATTACGAAGATCATCCTAAAAAATCTACAAGAACGTTTAAAGCTGACCTTCAGTTTAGTTGAGAAGGAATTTTTGGCAAAATAGTGAAAGAATCTTCCGGAATTTGACCTTATACAATCAAGGAAGCTAGCTGATAATCTCGCAGCATATCATTACACACTTCTTTCAGAACTAACAAATAATATTTTAATTCTTCAGCTCAGATTGGAATATATGATAGCTTCAGATTAAGGTCCATGTGTTTGTGTTGTTTGGGGTTGGTTTGCATAACAAACCTAACATCATTAAACCTGCTAGCGGTGTAATCTACGGGTGAACTGCTTATGTGAACATGGAAGATATTACTTCTTTTCTTTCAAGGGCGATAGAATCACAGCTTTAATGATGCTTAAAATTGTTCAGCAATAAAGATGCTTATTTGCTACAAAAAATTGTTCAAACCAGATTACTGATTGGAGATATTACTAACTGTTCTGTTGTAAATGACTAGTTGGATTCTGGCGGACGCGATATTCAGATTGCATCAGCAGTTGCTAGCAATCCAAATTTTGCGTTTGTTGTATACTGTCACTTTTAGATGATGAATTGACATCTTGTTAAACAAGGGTCATGTATCTTGTATCATAGCTTATGTTGTCTTTGTTTCCAAAGGATAGGTGACAAAATGTTTACTCGGTAATTGTTAAGAGTTTTGATAGGTATGATTGTTGTAAACAATCAAAAAGAGTAATTGGAATTCTTGCAATTGCACATTTTAATTTGCGAAAGCATAATATATTGTTCTCATGACACGTCTATTGTTTACTAGCAGCAACATAATAATTAAAATTTTGATTTATTTTATCAATATTCCAAACGTTTTTATGTTTTTACGTTTTATAATATTTTATTTTCCTTTTGATTTTATATAAAATATTGATTTTAATTACCTTGAGCAACATAATAATTATAAAGTATGTTATATCTTGATACAATTGAAAACCTATATCTAGAAAACCTTCTACAATTCCACGTGGTCTCTTTAAAAGAGAGAGATTTGTTTTGAAGAAAATAGAATAAAATAAAAATCGTTATAATGTCTAGAAGTTTTATTGCATCGCAAATAGCCAACTTCTAATAAGGTAAAGGCAAATTTAAGCCATAAACAAGAGAGAGTGGACGATTAAACAACAGAAATTGAATAAATGACCGAAATTTTTTTGGTAGCTCATAGTTGAAGGAGATGCAATAAAAAAGAATATTATGCGTAGGTGCAAGTGAAATATTAACGGATAAAATTTAATGTAGCATTCCAACAGGTTTATGTTGTAAGAAATTTGGCTCTTTGCTTTGTTAAGTTTTTGCCTAGTCTAAGACCCACGTACATTACTCTCTACCATTCTTTATCAAAATCAATTATACTAAGTCATATTACATGACATGCCATGTATGCATGTCCAATTACGGGTTTGTAATTGCCTAAATTTTTTTGCAGATTGTTGTATATAAGTTAAAAGTCAACTAGAAGGTACTTCCAGGACAATACTTTTGTAGATATTAGATTGAAAACGTTTCACATATAAAGTTCAGAACTTGATGTTTCAGTGAGCCACATAGAGACTTGAGAGGGAAAATAAATTACTATCATCCTTGAGTGAATGACAGAAATTGACATGTCCTTGCGTGCATAATGGATATGTTTTGTTATTTTCTTTTTGCATGTCATTGCAGAGAATTAGGAAGCATTATTGGAACATATTAATGTCTTGTACAGGTTACATTAATCCTTAGGACCCAGATTCATCCCAGAGAGGTGTGACTCATAAGCTACCAGAAGTTTTAAAATAAGGTCAAAACACCAACAAAAGGTGGGATTTATGATGATGACCTTTATGGAGAGTCATTCTCTGCCAAAGTTGGGTCTTCCTTGGCATATTCACCTGTCAGTAATGTTGAACAAGCTTCTCCGGTCAAGGATGGGGAAGGGTATATGTTATATCATTATATGGATAGAGATAATGATGATTTATTTGGATGACTAATGAACCTTTGCTGACTGGATTTTGGAATGGATTTGTGGTAGTTCTATATGATTTTCACTGAATGGTGTTATCCATATTTGAAATGAAATAAGGTTCATGTAAAGCCATTCAATAACTCAGTCAAGTTTCTGGTTCACCCGCAAAGCTCTTCAAATTGATACCTCAAATTGACATGCTGCCAGGGATATATGTTGCTTTACTATTATGTATGCATCTTGTTAAATAAATTTCAGGCTTGCTCAGAGGTTTTTGGTGACCCAACGAAATAAATCTTTGGTACTATTGCTGTACCAAAGATTCAGTACATCCCTCCAATGAAAATATTACATGTCAGTTAAAATTCTTTTTTACTCTGTCAAATTTTTCTTTCTCAGATGTGTACTGCTCTGATTGATGTAATGCATTGAATCTAGATACAGAGGCCTTGTAATATGCGCTGTTGTACTAATTATAATGAGTTGTTTTATTTAGAGTATTAAAGAGTAGTGGACACTGGATAGTCATATAGCTGTTACATTCATCCCTTCACAAATAAAAATAACAACAAGCCTACTCACCAGGAGTTCACGGAAGCTTATGAAAAATTTTAAGAGTAAAGCCATTTTGGGTGCCTAACAAAATACACGGTTTTTACTTTAGTCCCTAACAAAAATAAATTAGTTATGAGGTTCTTAAAAAATTCAAAGTGGACCAATTTAATTAAAATTGTGGTCCCCACAAATTCAAAAAAGACCCACATTAGTTCCTCAAAAAGACTAAAATGGGTCCACTTTGATTTGTAGGGTCTCGGGACTATTTTTTTTGCAAGGGACTAAAATGGGGACCGTATTTACTCAAATTTTAATGTTTGGGTGGGATATCGACCCAATGGTTTCCCAAGTTGTGTTTTTGCTTCCTCAGCAGCAACCTGCAAGATCCAACAATAATTTGTGACACACTTGAATGAAGGACTTATCTATTTAGTTACCTGTGTCGGGAGATAGAAATCAGACGTGGAAAAGCCCTTCTTAGTCCACATAACCTACTCGTAGGCTTGGAGTTTGGAGAAATCTACAAAAGCAATGAGAATTGAATTTAAAATAGTCACCAAATATCCTTTATGTTAAATCTATTAACACACATGATGTTTCAAATGTAATATGAAATCAATGAAATGAATTTTAATTTTTAGTAGCAAATAAATATATATTAAGATTGGCATTGTTGGAACAGACACTGTCATTTTTTTTTGTTTCTTGTGGTATTTTCATAAATATTAGGTATGAAATTAACTTTTCTTGTATGAAATAATACGGTTAAATTTTCCATACATGTAGTATATCATAAATTAAACTTTTATTCTTTTATAAAAGCACTGTTCGTAACAAACTACATTGAGAGGCCTATGTTTGGTTTGACATTGGGTTTTTACTCTGTTTAGCCTATGTTTGGTTTGACATTTGAGAGGCTCTAACGTGATAGGGATTAAATTTCAGTAGCCTTATTATGGGTAACATGTTTTCTTTCATCTATGCTGTTAATTTTAGCACAGTATAATTTTGATTTACTTTCATTTAATAATGAATTATCATGTCATTATTGGAGTCTATGTTATATTGATACCAACACAATACACAGAACACGACATGATATTCCGATATGTTAATTTTAAAAAATGTTAAGTTTTAATATATTGGGACACGTTTTAATATTAAATTATATTTTTAATTTATATAGTATATACTATATTTAATATTCAATAATTTAAAAAATAAAACTAAACTTATAATGCCCATCAATTTTGTAAAGAAACATAATACGTAAATATTTACTATTATATTTTCAAATTAAAAATCTCTTATACACTCAAATGAGATTTATCCAATATCTATTTTTAATTTTTATTATATCAATTTTATAAAATATCGATTAATTTTTTCATAATATGTACTGAAATTTCAAATATTATAAATGTCGAAGCTTGTCAAAGTGCCCAAAAATATCATAGTGTCGGACACGACACTTCAAGTATTTTGAAGTGTCTTTAATTCATAGGTTAGAGAGACATATCACCTACAATAGACCCATAAAAAATTGCACCATTTTTTATTTTAAGGGAAAAATGTTTAGCCTTTTAAATGGCACAACTTATGTCTTTTCACTCACAAAGAGTTGGGACCCACACCTTTATTTTTTTTGTCAACTATCTCTCCTACTTTATCTATCTCTTTCTCTATCTTAAAATGACACAACTTTACATCCTTTAAAATGACACACTCTCCAATCTGTTTATAGAAACCCACACCATTAGACCGTGGATTTGCACTCCTGAATACTGGTCTCCGCTAAGTTCGATGGAATTACGTGCTTTTAGCAAACCTATTTCCACTAAAGAAATCAAGACTGCCTTCTTCCAAATGGGTCCGCACAAGGCCCCTGGCTTTGATGGTTTCCCTGCAGGTTTTTACCAGAAAAATTGGCATCTGTTTGCATTAGTTAATTTCTGTCATGACATTAGACATATGATTGCCAATCCTGGTGAGATCCATAAGATTCATGGGACCCTTTTGGCCTTGATTCCTAAAGTTGAGAATCCTGAAAGGGTTGAGCAATTCAGACCGATTGCTCTATGCAATGTCTTCTACAAGGCAATCTCCAAAATAATAGTCAATCGTCTGAAGCCCCTTATGAATAGTTTGATCTCCCCATTCCAAACTAGTTTTGCTCCGGGTAGAAATATTCATGATAACGTCATCATTGCTCAAGAATTGAATCATTCCATGAATAGTATGGGTGGGAAGAAAGCTTTTATGTCAATCAAAATTGACTTAGCCAAGGCTTATGATAGATTAAATTGGGGATTCATCCACAATGTGCTTTTGGAAGTTGGCATCCCTCAGGAGTTAACTGATGTTACTAAAGCTTGTATTTCTTCTACTCGGTTCCGGGTTCTTTGGAACGGTGGGAGGGCTGAAAGTTTCACTCCTACTAGAGGGATTCGCCAAGGAGATCCCATTTCTCCTTATATTTTTGTCCTTTGCATAGACAAGCTTTCACATCTGATTTCTGAAGCTGTTAATTGCAACATCTGGAAACCAATCAAGGTTGGGAGATCAGGTCCTCCCATTTCACATTTGATGTTCACAGATGATTTGGTTTTCTTTGGAGAGGCTTCTCTTGCTCAACTGGACACCATGCTGGACTGCCTAAGAAGGTTCAGTGCTATTTCTAGCCAGCAAGTCAGTATTGATAAATCCTTGATTTATTTCTCAAAAAATACTGACAATGCTCACAAGCAGGATATTATCCAGGCTAGCGGCTTTAGAAATGCTGACTCGATGGGTATTTATCTTGGATCAATGTTATATCACGGCAGAGGAAAGACAAGAAACTTTGCAAGGGTTCTTAACCGTGTCAAGATGAGACTCTCTAACTGGAAGAGTAACATGCTCTCTTTTACGGGTAGAACAACTCTAGCAAAATCTGTCATCAGTACCATACCTGCCTACCACACGCAACACGATTCCTTACCTATCACAATCGGCAACTAGATTGAACAGTCACAACGTGGATTCATATGGGGCGACTCTGAGAACAGGAGAAAGGTTCACCTTATTCCCTGGAAAAACCTTTGTAAACCTACTTCAGCTGGGGGATTAGGGATCCTGAGCCTCAAAGATCATAATGAAGCCTTCCTTTTAAAGGTTTCTTGGCAAATTTTGAACAAGAAAAACTCTCTCTGGGTGCAAGTCCTCATGGGAAAATATGAGAGGAATATGGATATTAGGAGGAGTGTTAAATACAAAAGCTATGATTCCTCCTTGTGGAAAGGAGTGGGCAGAATATGGGAGAAGCTCTTGGACAATCTCAAATGGGAAATTGGAGATGGTAGAGATATCTTCTTCTGGAACGATGTTTGGACTCATTTAGGGGTGCCTCTTAAAGATCTTGTGGTGCAACCCCTCCCCCTTGACGATTTGCAATCCAAAGTAGTGCAACTGGTGGACAGCGATACCAGTAACTGGCAGTTGGATCTTCTCCTTAACTGGCTTCCCATTGATGTTGTCAATCACATTCGTGCAATTATCCCTCCGAGTATTAATAGAGGTCAGGATTTTCTAATTTGGAAGAACAAAGTGCCTAAGAAAGGAGTGGTGAGCCATGCTTATAGGAGAATCATGGATTTTGACCAGGTTAGTCCTGATTGCATTTGGAAGTCTGTGTGGAAGTGGAGAGGCCCCAACAGGATTCGAACCTTTATGTGGATGGTTCTCCATGGCCGTCTTCTAACAAAAGACAACACCTCAAAGTGGGGAGGGACTGCTTATTGTCACAACTGCCCTGGGGTTGTTGAGGACCTGTCCCATGTGTTACGAGGTTGCACTAAAGCCTCTGCCATTTGGGCTAGTTGGTTCACAGGTAACATTCCCAGTGACTTTCTCCACATGCCTTTAGATGGGTGGCTTAGGAAGAACATCCTATCTGGCTGGAATCATCCCCAAATCCTGGAATGGCGGGACATCTTCTTTACTACATCTTGGTTCCTATGGACTTGGAGGAATAAGGAAGTGCATGTTCCCAACTTCTCTCGTCCGATTGATCCTATCCCCATAATCTCCTTGTACATTGCATATTACTATCGCGCTACTCAGTCTATCGATAGACAACTTAACTCCATTCTCCATGAATGTTCTGATAAGTGGATAGCTCCCCCGCGTGGTGCTTGGAAACTTAATGTGGATGCTGCTTTTCAAAAAAATTCAAATGCCACTTTCTATGGAGGGATTATTAGGGATGACAGAGGCATGTGGATTGCTGGATTCACCTATAGCATTGGCATCTGTTCCCCCTTAGTTGCTAAATTCTGGGCAATCATCAAGGGCCTCCATCTTGCCTGGTTTATGTATAGTCAGAATGTTATTTTAGAAAGTGACTCCCTCTTGGCGATTCAAGCTATCTCTGCAGATGATAGACACACTGAATACATCGCTTTCACCCACAGTATCCTTCAGTGGCGCAAAAAAAAACTGGAACATATCCTTTCAGCATGTTCGCAGAAAGGGTAATAGATGTGCTGACTGGTTAGCCAAGTTTGCTTCCCAAACTCTTATTATTAACCCGTGTTTAGTTTCCTGTCCTCCGGGACTCTCGCACATTTTAGCTTCTGATGTGCCTGTATTGTAGTTTGTAGTTGTTGTTTTTTTGGGCGGTTGCCCCTTCTTTGTACTAAAAAAAAAACACTATGTGAGTCCTACATATCATTTGTCTTTGTAACGGAACACAACTTATCTCCTACAGCAGGAATATAATATTCCCCTTTATTTATACACAAAATGAAGTTTGCTTTTATTTTCTTTACGTAGTGCGTTTGGATTGCAATTTTAAAAAAAGTTACTTTTATGCCCTAATTATTTTAAAAGTGTTTTTTATAAAAGTCAAAACTATTTAGATTTTTTTAAAAATATTTATTTTTTGAAAAAAAATAGCTTTTGACTTTTGCTTTTTTGAGAAGCTAAATTTTTTAGCTTATGAATAAAGTAAGTTTTTGATTTTTTTTTTATGACTTCTACTTTTTTTAGAAACAGCATCCAAATGCACTTTAAAATAAAAGTGATATTTTTGAAAAAAAAAAAGTAACTTCTAATTGAAAAAAAAAAGTAACTTGTAACTGAAAAAAATCACAAATTCTAACTGAAAAAAAAATTGTTGGGTTGTGTTTGAGTTTGACTTAACAAATATTTAAATATAATTACAATTTATTGGGTTGTGCTTTTTCAATTTATTTTTAAATTAAAACACAATTAAAATCATAAATTTCAACTATCAATGACCCAAACGAAATTCACAATTAATGAAGTTAATTGTGTTGTCCGGCCCAAAGCTTGGAAAGAGAAAGGGTATGGACATATTGCATTCGGTTA